>JANVCC010000057.1:10654682-10722260 GCA_025345505.1 Todiramphus chloris collaris
CTGTCCAGGAGCTCGCCCATGAAAGTCCCCATTAGCGAGAGGTAATTCTCAGCTGCTCCGGCGACGCTGTGCTCTGGCCGATCGCGGCTCCCCTGTAACATGACACACTCCCTCCCAACTCCGGGGCTGGGATGAGCGAGCTGCGCAGCTTCCCCGAGCAACCTCCTCCGCTCGCCCTCCCTCCCTCCCCACCTCTCCCTCGCTGCATGAGTGATTTATTTATGCAAAGCGCCAGGGTGGGATCGGGCAGTGGGACGCCCCTGTCCCGCTCCATCCCCAAGCCACCTCTCCGCCGCGAGCCCTTCCCTTTGAAGTGACTCTTCCCGGGGTTATTTATAGCGGCAGGGAAGAGACTGGAGAGCAGAGGCTGGGCTCGGACCAGGCTGCGCCTTTCTTCCCTGCTCATCGCCCAAGGGCGCTCGTCGGGATGGTGCGAGCGGCTGTGGCAGCGCCCCGCCTGGACCCCCGGGCATCCCTGAAGCGCCAGCAGCGAGGTGTTTTGACCTGGTATTTTGACCTGGTATTTTGAAGAGAGCGGCCAGGCAAGGTGAGAATCGGAGGGAAACATCTGGAACCAAGAGCTGGCAGATGAAGGCTCTCTGCAAAAAAACAAGCGAAGGGCAGGAGGGAGCAACGGGCACACTGCAGGGCAAGGGAGGAAACCGAGGGGCTTGATCGGGGCATACAACTTGGTGAACCTGGGGGACGCCGAGCGCATTCAGAGGAATTAATCCACTGAGGCCCTCTAGTGAAGCAGAGCTTTCTGCCACCTCCTCCTTGTCCCGATGGGCATGGGACACCAGACAGAAAACCCCCTTGGCGAGGAGCAGTCTCCCCCCTACATGCCATAGGGCAGCTCTAAGCCACGCATCTGGGAAACAAAGCCTCTTTCTGTTCTTCAGGAGCAAGGCAGAGGCTCACCTCTCCCAATTTTTCCAAGCATGACATACAATATTTTATCCTCCAGGGTGACATGTAGGCTCTGCTGAGCCCCTCCTGTCTGTCTGTCCGTCCTTTGATTGCATTCTTGAGCGCACACAGCAGCGAAACAGCACGGAGCCCACTGTGGTGTGCAGTCACTAAAACCTGGGCAGTAAATTGGTCTCTTACAATCTGGCTCCCTTGTGGCTCTTTTGCTGTCATTTACACATTTTAAATGAAGATTTTGCGTGCAGTCGGTGCTGGAAATTACTGGCAGAGAAAACTCGCATTCATCTCTCCCCCAGTCTCTGTTTGAGGGGGCTGGAAGAAATAGACCTTTTGGGAGCAGGTTACAGCAAGCACGAGCTGTTTCTCCTCCACCAAACCCTTGGAGGGCCCAGTAGCACATAGCCCTGATTCTTTCAATGGCCTCCTGCCTTTCACAGCCACTTGGTTCCCAAAACAGGGTTTCAGCATCTGCAACGCAGGAAATCCTTTCTTTATTTCTTTTAGCAGATTTCTTGTGTTCTCGCTACTTAAATTCACATTGCTGCTCCAGCGCGCATGGAAAACACCTCTTTGATGGCTGCAGCCTTTCAACAGTTTCTCATTTGAGCTGTGTAACCCACAGACCCAGCACATACAGGGTATCTATTCATTTGGGAGACACAGCCACACTGGTCTCCTACCCCTGCTCAGTCTCTTCCCAGCTCTACCCTCATTAGCAGCCTATTTCTTTGCCCAAGGAAAAAGTCTTTGAGGCTGTATCTCATCCAGAGAGAAACTGCAGTCCATGGAGTTACCTAAGATGCCATCTGCCATCACAACAAATAAGTGGACAGTGAACAATGAAGGGGAGATGCTTAGAGGCTGCTGATGCAGTGTTTGGAAAGTGGAGACCTACACAGGGAAATAACAGTTGACAACTGGGATGCTGGGCATCCTAGAGAGCTCTGAAGTAAACTCCTTAAAGGCCAGGGTTGAACTATTGATGACTGCAGCTACTTGCCTGTGTTTTACATAGCTGAACCAAAGGCTGTCTCTCTTTCTCCTTTATACCAACCCAAGCACTTAATGAAAAATACACCCTCTATGCACATGTCGCAGCTGCAGCATTGCTTGTCAAACAAGCTGCCTCCAGAGACAGGCCCTGGCACATGGAGGCATCCCATTACTCCTTGAGTTGAGCACAACCCAACCTTCAGGTCTCTTGGCAGTCTCAGAGGAGATGGGTGCCAGCCCGAACCCAGTCCTCCCACAAGTTCAAGACTCTGGAGAGTGGTTGAGTAGAAGCAGATGCTCAGTCGCAGGCAAAAGGGGCGATTTCACTGACCAGTGACACTGAGCTGAGCTTGAGGCTATATCCCTCTCTCCTCAAAGAGATTGATGCAATTTCTTACAAGGAAATTGTACCACACTTCCACTGCTGCTAACAGGTCCTCCAGGGTGGTTATCGATCTCAGTTCAAATATGCAATGAAAACTGGAGCAAATACAAAGCAATATATACCTCCCAAAGCAGTTAAACCCCTCTGTACAATAAAAGAAATCACATCTAGCACATGGCACTGGGTCAATTCATGCACTGGACGTGGTTACATACCAGTATGCACACCTCCAGGTTTGCCAGGCTGGAGCTGGTGCCAGCACTTTGCTCTTCTCATGGGCATTTGTACACAGGCAAAATGCCTTACAGAGAGGTTGCCCAGTGCTGGTCTGCAGCAGACACACAGCACTCACAAAGAGGTAGGATAGGCAGGGATTCCTCGCAGGGCACGGTGTGGTCTCATTGCAAGAGAACAGAAATCCTTTTTGACCCCAGGGAGGTATCATTCCACACAACAGACCAGAAATAGAAGAGCCAGGTGTGGATGATGCTCTTGCTTCTATGTGCATGGTAGAAGCCAGCAAGGTATGTAGAGCAGGTCTTCATTGGGCCAAGAAAGGTGTGGACAGCAGCAGCTGGCCTTCCCCACTTTCCTTCACTTTGAGCAGAGCCTTTCAAAAAAGAAAAAAAAAAACATGCCCTTCCTGTCATGAACTGGAAGTTGAACTCAACTGCCTAACTGCATGGAGATGGCCATGCGCTCAATCCCACCGATATTCTCCAAAACTGCTTGAGGAGACCTTCCCCTTCTCAGGCCATGTACTAGGGAGGAAAAAAACCCACCACCACTCCATTTCTTTCTGTTCAGTGGGGTGCTCCCCCGCCCCTCAGGAAATGTGGGGGCCTTGGTGTGCTCAAACGAGCCATTAACTAGCAGCCAACATCTCCAGCTATTGTAAATATATTATCTCAAGGCCTTTTGCTGCATTTATTAGGCTCAAGAACAACATCTGGAAACAGATGTTGTCTAAGTGCAAAGGAGAGGAGGGAGGAAGGGAGAAAAAAATAGAAGAGGGGGGTTTGGAGGCAGGGGGAGGACTCTTGCAAGTGGAAGTGCATGGGTCTGCAGACCACCCCTTTGCTGCTTAGAAAGAGCACTGCAAGAGGCCAAGGCTGGTGCAGCCACATCCCTCCTAGACAAGGCAGCAAGAGCAGGACATCTCAGGGGGGCTCGAGAGAAACAGCAGTAAGGGAACAGAACAACTCACATCTGCTTTCAGAGCCCTTATGAGGAACAATCACAGCACTCTCACAAAAATGGGATATTTAAGGGGAAGGGATTTGGTTTGGTGTTTTTTTCCCCTTTTCTTGCCATGGACCTTCCTAATCCTCAGCTGCTCTATGTTCCAGAGACTGCCAGGCTCCCAGCAGGGTAACGTCACCTCCCTGGCAACTTGGCAGAATCTGTCACAGGACCCAGAGAGTGGGCAAGGTCTAGGGTCCCCATGAGATGCCACCTGCCCAGGCAGCCCTTCCTTCAAAGGTCAAGAAGAGTGGAAGCCTCCCATCCCAAGGAGCATGAAGGACCACAGGGTCCTGCTCTGACTTGAAGTCTCAGTGATGCCATGGCTCAAGCTTAGACAAGATTTAGAGAATTACATCATGTTACTAAGGACAAAAAGCAAGCAGGCACATACATACTTAAAAATATATCCCATCACATTATTGGTGAAACTCCATTCTCAAATAGATACACTTTGGCTTAGGTGCCAAAAATGCCTGACGCACAACAGAGGTCTGAAATCTGCATTTCTTTTAAAGGAAATGCAGTTGCACCCAAACAGAAACTTGCTTTTTAATAAAATAATAATAATTAAAAAAAAAGCCACAACAGCCAGTATTTTGTTGTTTTTAGCCCCAGGTTCACCTCTGACATCTCCAGCCCTGTCTCTTCTGATACACAGCTACAAATACTTTGCTGGTCAGGTCAGGAATATTGAGTATTACCTACCTAATTTGGCAGTTGTTTATAGGAAGTATTAAGTAGTCTATGGAGCAGAACAATTCCTGCCCGAGGAGCTGCCCTAACCCATTGTGGAGTTATAGAATAAAGACACATTTGATCCTTTGGGAAAAGGGTTATGAAAATACATGGAAAAAAATGTACTGTCCATGCATAGTAATATCATGGCTGTTTTCAATCACTTGGTCTCCTACAAAACAAAAGAGCTCACTGCACAATATAAACTCCTAGCCTCGACAACAGCAAGAGCAGAAAGGAAGAAGAGAATCTAGCACTGTCTAGTTGGGGCTTTATATTTTCATAACCCTAAAATGCCTGAGCTCATTGTTGCCTCCCTCCCATCAAAGACAGACCAGCTTCATGCAGCAGCAGTAATGAGAACCTGTCCCTGGAGCTGTGTGAGAACAACTGAGCAGGGGAAAGATCTGGATTCCAGCCACTGGCTGCTCCTGCAGAGGTTGGGTCAGAGCCTTCAAGGGAGGATGAAGCAAATTGGGTTTTTCAGTTTAGGGCCAACTCTTCTTAAAGGCTGACCAGTGCTTCCTCTGTCACCCCCTCACAGAGGGAAGGCTTTGCAGCAGGAGAGCACGGGGTAGCAAATGGTGGATGCAGGCTTCAGCTGTCCATGTGCCTCCTTTTGTTTTCAGCTGAACTCTCACCTTTTGTTCAGAAGATAAGAGGAATGGCTTTGAGCAAACCAGGCTCTGCACTCTTCTTTGTGGAGGAAGGAGATTTTTTTTCCCCCCCAACTGAAGCATTTCACAGCCAAGTTCAGGGTGGGGAGAAGTTTTACTTCTTTTCAGCAGTAGTTTGTTGGGTTTTTTTCTTCTTTGTCTGTAGCTGGTTTTTAATGGGTCGTGTTTGGTGCCATTGGATGGTCATCTCTGATAACCTGATTTTTCACTGTTATCTTGGGTCTTGTGCAGCCTAGGTAGGAAAGAGAAGCTAACTAATAAGAACAACATTGCAACAAGTAAGGCAAGAAAAAGTCTCCATCCTTGCAGCATTGTTCCCCCATAGTTTACTAGCCTAAAAATCCAGACAGCAGGCTGTGGGAGGTGGGTTTGCCCAGGGCTGAAATACCCCTAATGCCAGGAAAGCTGCTTTGGAAAGACTCGTCATTTTGGTGACCCTGGGAAAGCCCTGGTGCAGACCATTTCTACAGGCTCTCAGCACGGCCAGAGCAGTTCAAAGCATTATCCATAGCAAAGAGGCACTCAGACTGAAGGCTCAAAACCTGCTCACGTAAGTGGAAAAATAAGGGTGGGATTCTCAGGCATGAAACCATCAGAGCCAGCTCCAAGGGTGAGGTGCAGCTATCCCTAGAAGTGTGTTCTCCAGCCCAAGGCTGGGGATCTGAGGAATCACTCCTCCATTCTCCACAGCATGTCCCCTTGGCCCCTTGCTGGGCAGAAACTCTCCCTTTATTAAAGCCAAGCTCAGGCACTGCATGCTCAGTTAGTTACTCATGCACCAAGGTGCTCGCCATGGTGCATTGGCATGCGTGGGACTGATAAGTCAGAGCACTGATTTGCATTTAGATTTACCATTAAATAGTTTAGTGAGAAACTACTGCTGAACACCTTCAGCCTTACTGTCCAGCTGGGCTGTTGCATTCACCCGAAAGGCCACCCTCCTCCTGCCCCTCTCTCACCCCTGCCAGGCACAGGGTTCCCATTCATCCTCCACTACCTATTAACACATGCACACATACATACATTGCTAAGAAAACCCTCTTCTCTTCACCTCTGGCCAAAGCAGACCAGGCTTGTGCCCAGGCTGCCAGCAACTTGGGACAACCAGTCAACATATGTGGGGTGAATACACTGTAGGGTGAGCTGGAAACCCCAAAATCCCAGTGCCAAACAGGCCTGCCCAGGGGAAACCAGATGCCAAGCTCATACCCAGAGGCAGGCAGAGCTGTGACTCAGGAAACCAAAGCCTACAGTGCCGGGGCAATCACGCATCCTTGTGCAAACAGCCAGGGAACCCGCAGCAGCTTTCTAGGGGCTTGGAAGTTAATGAATCAGAGCTTGGAGGATTGGGAAACCCAGGCTTAAGTGTCAACTGCACTGGGTGAAACAGCAATAATGAAGTGAGGCTCCCCCAGAAGACTGGCTGGTTTTGAGTCCAGAAGTGAAGGGGAATAGATACAGCAAGCTCAGGAAATTGGAAACAACTTTGGGTAAATACTTCCTCTCGCTCTAACACTTGGTCTTTTATCAAAGCTAGTTCAGACCTTGACAGCAGCACACAAAGCAGCTCTCCTCTGTCATAATGCAAAAGACAGTCTCAGCAGCCAGGGGGATAGCAGCTGAGGAGTGGAGTCAGGTTCAATTTCCCTGGAAACTGCTCACACAGGAAGTTTGGGAGACAAGGGGAACTGCTAATGCCCTTTTGCAATGCCACTGCTGCCCCTGCATGGGGCAAAGCCCTGGCTCCTGCCCTCTGTCTCCCACACCACAGCGTCCCACGCTTGTACCTGCACTCCAGCAGGAGAGAGCAATGCAAAGCAGAGAAGGGAAGGTGCAAGAACCAATCCTTGAGAGCAGATTGATGGTGTCAGAGAGCAGCACGGCTCCCTACGTTGGGGTTTTCCCTCCCACCACTGCCACTTTTGCAGCACCTGATGTCAACCTTCCTGACAGTGTGGCTAACCTGCCTTGTTAAAGGCAACTCCTCAGACCTCTATGGAGTCTCTGCCAGCTTGGTGGGGTTTTAGCTGCTGCTGGAGGCTTGTCTCCTTTCAGCAGCATTGCAAGGAGACTAGGGAAAGATGCTTTTCCATCCTAGAGGTGTCCCTGGCAAGGGATGCAATATTCCATCGAGGCACTGCACCCACATCAGGCTGAGCCCCCGAGGGACGTGTCCAAAGCACAGCGCCAAGAAAACTTAAGAGAAATGGCCCAATGCCTCTTGCTTGAGACTCATTAAAGTCAATGGAAAAAAAACCCTCTTTAGCTTCCCTAGGCTTTGCAGAGTCTGTCCCACGCCAAACTGACGTCAGTGTAGTCACTCTAGATTTATGCTAGTTCAGAACAAGACAATCTGTTGTGACAGGTCCCCATGAGAAGAGGGGACAGCTGGGCACTCTGGCCACAAAACTCAGTATCCATGTGGAGAAGCCAAGCCCCCCATTTTCACCACAGGCATCTGAAACCACCTCTTGATGCGATATAACATTCTCCTTCGTTCTACTGAATCTGTCAGTGCTATCTACTTCATGTGCCTGAGAATAAAAATAACTGGGAGTTACACTGGAGCACTGGTACCTGCTTCAAATTTGAGAGGTCTGTTGCTGATTACAAACAGCAGGGAGTAAAATATATATACTTGCTAGATCAGTATTAAGAAGTAGTAAATACACCCGTACAATTTCCCTCTAAGGACATGAGCCTGTAAGGGTGGCTCGCATCCTTCAGGCTCAAATTATGTTTTGCTCTTAAGGGTTGGTTGTTTTGGGTTTTTTTGGTTGTTTTTTGTTTGGTTCAGGGTTTTTTGTGGTTTTTAGTTTATGTTGGGCTGCTGATGGGGTTTTTTTGGTTGGGTTTTATGTGTGTTTTGGGGGGGGGCTTTTTTGTTTGTTTTAGTGGTGGGTTTTTTCCCCCCCTTTGGCCATATACTACTACCAATGCAGTGAATAAAATCCAGTTCTTCACTTTAAGAGGGATCAGCAGGGAGAGAGCACGAGAGCCCCTCTTCACAGGCACTTCTGCCCACCACCCACCTTGCAAAGGCCCATCCTGCCCATGGCAGCAGATGTTAGGATGGATCGGAGCGAAGCCACCATAACCCGTGTTATCTGCAGAAGGTTCACCTGTCTCGAGGGCTCTGCAGCATGTGGGCAAGAGGAGAGCTGCCTCCCACCAGTGTCCCTGCCTCGGCAGGGGGGAATGGCTCTTGGCAGTGCACACAAGGGTCCCTGCCTCTCTGGAGCTCAGGGGTTAGTGCAGAGAGGCTGAAATATCACGCCCATCAGTAGGGCCCTGCGAACAGAAAATAGCAGAGGATCTGGTGGCAGTTTCCTTTCAAGACGTACAGGAATAGCAGCACACATCTCTGCTGGATCATATGGACTGAATTCCTCAGCCTGAATCCTTCGGCTTTGAATTCTTCTGCAAACCATTCTCCTCCCCTACCCCCCACCCCCCCGGCTTGTTTGTTGTTTCAGGACCAGTCAATTACCAAGAATGGTTTATATTATATAACCAACTCATCCTTACCCCGTCCATTTTGAGGGAGAGACTGACAAACAGCCAGATCTAATTTGTACTTTAAATTGGCTTCTGGGCCAGACAATCATGCCTTCCAGATGGAAAATCCAGTTGCACTCACCAGCAGATATCCCGGTGCATTCAGCTCCCACGTCAGCTTTGTCCAAAGTTTGCTCTGGCATGCAGTTAGCTTCTTTACAGCCTCAGAGGCTGGTAGTCACCACAGTCCCTGGTGAGGCAGCATCACTTTCCATCACCTGTACCAGTTCAGCTGTCAGCCTGGTCTTAGTGTCCTGTTGTTTTTCCTAGAAGCCTATCGACAGCTGTAGCAGCTTCATAACTTCCAGATTTGGAATTTGTCTCCCTAGGAAAGTCTTTTCAGGTTGCCTTTTCCAAGGGTAACTCTGATACTCTTGCTTAACCTGTATCTCAAATCAAGAATAATTTTAAGAAAACAAATGTCATGCTGCTTTTCACACATGCAAAGATTTGGACAGCATAAGATCCTCCCATTTTCTGCCAGGGCAGAATCAAGGATATATTCAACCCTGGTATAAGTTACAGCCAGGATCTGTCCAGTGGCACATGGGATGCTACCATTGCTCCCAGCCATAGGATTAATGTTAATGCTGCCATTAACAGTGACAAGCCTAAGCTGTCCTTTGCTTCACCAGGGTCTAACAAGGTGAGGTGGCAACAGTCTTAACGCACGCCCCAAACACGTCTAGGAGCACACCCCAAACATGTCTGGGAGCAGGTCTCTGAGGTGCCCTTTTCCACATGTGCCATTTGAGGACCTGGTGGGAGCAGCAGCCCAGGCTGAGATGCACGAACTCTCTCTCGCAGGCAGGTGCCACGCACAGGGCTGGCCACTTGTTTGTATTCATCCACTGGAAAACAGCACTGGAAGATGCCCATCATCTGCACCAGAGTGCTTATAGGGTGACCTCACATAGAGAGTCTGCGGCTTCCTCGTGGTCCCTGTGACTTTTTTTGTGTGCCTTTCTGTTGTAAGCCACGTAGCTCTAGGGCTGTATGGCCTGATGAATAGACAGTTGTCTTAAAACAAGAGATGAACTGCTGACCAGAGTTATCGTTTGAGCAAAAAAGAACAGTCAGCCACAGAGCATTTCAAGCTGGAGTTACCAAACCTCTACCTTGCAAGTCCTGAATCTTGTGCTGCCCATAAACACATCTTCCTCCTGGTCTGGAAAGGCTGCTGTCATCAGGCATCATTTAAAAGCCTACTCGTGTTCACTTTACACCTTCAAGAGACATGTGCCACGTATCATCCAGGGAAAGACAATGAGTGGTGCTGAGGGAGACCTGACAAGCCCTTAGGAACAGCACTGAGTGAGCCCCCCTCACTCTTAATGCCTTGTCTGATGCTGAGACAAGAACAACGGTCCCATTGCAACACCTCTATGTACTTCCCAAGTTTCTCCATGTTTTCGGGGCCTTAACCCGCCTAGCAACATACATGAGACTGAAGAGATATCTGCCTGCAGGTCTCCACTCCACAGCCTAACAGCATCTCCTGCACCTCCATTTCCTGGTACCTCTGGTGTGGGACACATTTAGCAAAGAAGTGTAAACCACCATCAAATCTGAGTGGTTGCACTTTACAGCCACTTCAGCTCACTCCCAAACAAACTCAGAGTCCACAGCAGCACAGACCTGGCCCATGATATTACTTTAATGGAGCAGTTTGGTTTTGTTTCACTTCCCTGCCCACACCTCTGCAAAACTGTCCTCTGTTTGTTTGGGTATTTGCAGGCACGTAATGTTTTCCTGGCCAGCTTCATAAGGGACATTGCCATCCTACCAGGCTCTGCCTTTGACTCCTGTGCTGCTGTGGCCAACTCCTTGGACTCCCCTGTGGAGTAAATCAAATGACGTGTGCCAAAGCAGATGTGAAAAAAAAAAACCCCAAAACAACATATGCAGGACTGACATGTCAGACTATGAGCAGTAACTGCAGGTGTGCAAGAGAGCTCCAGGGCTGATGCTTATTCCTCCACTAGATTAAAAAAAAAAAACTCTCAAGGACCAGGGAGCTACACAGCAATTCTCCCTCCTTCCTAGAAAGTGGCACTTGGGCAAGTGGGGTAACTGCAGCACAGTGAACCCAAAACTGCTCCCAAACACTCTCTGGTTGTAAGTACCTTCCCTCCCAACAACTCCTGCCCCAGTTTGATGCTCCCTCCTCACAGGATCAGGAGGCCCAGCAGCAGGGACTAGCAAGAACTGGTTTCTGAAAAGATGGAAAACAAGTGTCCTGAGGGAAAAGAAAAAAAAAATCAGGCTTGTTTCACTTTGAAGGCTTGTTTGTTTGGTGCCTTTGGAAAAGGGAAATAAAATTGGGATGTTTTTGATAGAAAAAAAATGCCCGAATACAGAAAGAAATAATGAAAAATGAAATAAGACAGTTATGTCTTTTGACCAAAAATGCTGTCCAGCCACACGGCTGTGTCCAAGTCAGACACGGCTCAGCATCAATCAGCAGTAGTGAGGGTCCTGGCAACAACCACTGAAAAACCCTGCCCTGGCTTGGGGCTCACCCCCCCACTATTTATGTTAATTGTCTGCAATTTGTATGAATTGCATGATCTCAGCAGCAGGCAATTTTATCTGTCTGTTAATGTCATGACACACCAGGGTCACTGGATCTCTGTTCTTGCTCTGCCTCCCTAAAGACAGGAGGACCAAGTCTGCAGCAGCAACCTGACACCTTTTTCCATTCCCACCCTACCACGCCAAGAAGCATCCATTGTAGATGAAGTTCTCTTCCCCTCAGGGAATTTATTTTATGAAAACCTTCATCTGGCTTATTTCTTGGGGCTGCCCTTCCACAGAGCCATACGAGGGTTGTTGTGGGGAGCTGTGTTTGCAAGAGCAGATGATAAACAGTTAAATGTTGTTTCTGGTAAAAAGCAAGGGGCTGTGCTAGCAACCAAACATCCCAACAAGCAACCTCGTGCTTCCAGCCTCACTAGGACAAAACCACAATGAATGATCCAAAGAAAGTCTCCAATAGCCCCTTTCAGCCCTAAACCAGTACATCTACACAGCCATAAACTAAATGTGATCCTACAATAAACCAGAGGGAGAGATACCTTTCCTGACCTCAATTCACGTCACAATAGCAATAAAATTATGTTCTCTTTGCACGTATCCATCAAATGTCCTATAGTCAAAACAGGCTGTCTCAAAATACATTATCAGTTGCAACTGTCAAAGCAACTTTTCTTCCTCCTTCCTTAGACAAAACATGTTCTTGTCCCAGCAAATTAACACATTGCAGGGTTTCCTCACACAGCTACAGAAACCTGGGAGCTTCAGCGCCATACCCTGCGCTTGCTTTCCTTCTCTTCGTCGTATCCACGACAGGATTCAGGAGCTGAATATGGTGGGGCAACAGTGGGCCCATCACCCACTCAGCTGCTGCCACTCCTCAGCAGGACAAGCTAACAACAGGAATGAGTGGAAACAAGGGCAGGAAATCCCTCACTGGTAACAGGCAGAGACACCACATGGGCAAAATTAATTTAGTTCATTGCCAATTAAAATACACTTGCGTGGTGAGAAGCAAAGGCAAAATTAAAACCCTTTCCCCGGTGTGCACTGGTTCATACCAACCCCAACACCAACCCCAACACGGCATCTCCACGGCTGTCACAGTTGTTCCCCCTGCTCCTCCTCACACGCAGCCCCACTGCTCAGAAAGATGCTCCTCACCTTTTTTCCCCTCATTCCTCTCCTTTTCCCAGCACTTTCCCCCTCTCTTACCTCTACTCTCTCAAGGCATGGCACCAGCAGGGCTGAGGGGCTGGGTGGTACCTGCTGGGGCAGTTCCCACCTCTCCTCACCGAGACCCCCCCAGCCCTGCCACCACCCCCCAGGCACAGGTCCATAAGGAAGAGGGGACCTGCACAGCCTCCCTGGTCTGGACACCCAGGATAAATGGGTGCCTGTGTGCAAGGAGGAGCCCCCATTTCCTCACAGGGGCCACCCCAGGGCTGCAGTGCTTCCCCTCCAGCTGAAGCCACCATCTCTGAGGGCCTCAGCACCATTTGCACATGCACCCTTATGCTCACCACACTGCCCTCCCCACCTTGACCCAGGCTTTCAGAGATGACAGTAATTAAGTTATAAATGCTGCTCTTGCTTCCCCCCCCCACACACACACACACCTCCATGTGTTTTCACTTCAGCCAAACGGCAGAAATATTTCCTGGCATCTGTCTTCAACTGAGGGCAGGGAGGGAGGTAAGCTGGTGGAGAGCATTTTTTGGAATAAAACAAAAAAACACCAACAGGGAAAGGAGAAGAAAAGGTGTCGAGGTGTCATTGTTCATCTTTTCATGCCTGTGATGCTAAGGACAGCAGTGGTGAAGGCAGGCAGTAAGCGACCACCTCAGGTCTCACTGGCAAAGCCCGCACATCCAGCGTGCCCTGCACGTGGCTGCTCCTGCTCCGAGCTGCAGCCCACCACGCTGGGGAGGCTGCCCATGCTTGGAGCATGAGGAGCTTCGTAGAAACCTGTCTGGAACAGCAACTCACTGACAAATCCCTCCAAAATGCCAGATCACAAGAAACTGAAATGCTGGGGGCCAAAGTCCAGACCTTCAGCATCCGTGGCTGTGGCCACAGCAGTTCCATGCAGAAGCACTTCAGTTATCACTGGCATTTTGTAAACCAGGCCCCTCCTGCTCCCCCATCCTCGCACCAAGGGCTGTTAAAGCCAGAGCAGGGCAACACCAGCTCTCTGTTCCTCCATCCAGTGCAGCCAGCAAAGCTTGGTGTGAAAGAAAGCAGCCAGTCTTTGCCCAAGGCACTGTCAAAATGGGTGAAAATTACTTTCACGACCAACTGCCAAGAGGGCACGATCATAAAGAAAATTTGGTGTCTGGAAGGCAAAGGGGCACTTTGACACAACACTTTCCAAGCCCTGGAAACCTGAAGCGTCCCCTGAAATACCTCCTCCCAATTAAGCCTCCTGCATTAGGTCTGTAGAATCTACAGTATCACTGGTGGCAGGAGTTGGGAGGTGATGCTTTGAGCATCACTATTACACTTTCTTGCAATGAGCTTACTCACACCTCTCCCAGGGATCTCTGTTCACTTCTGGATGCTGAGAAAAAGATCTTTATCTTCACTTGTGTGTTTCCTTTACTGAAAGCAAACAAGGAGAATCCCTCCCAGAATTAACAGAGCA
Organism: Todiramphus chloris collaris; assembly: GCA_025345505.1. Lineage (NCBI taxonomy): Eukaryota > Metazoa > Chordata > Aves > Coraciiformes > Alcedinidae > Todiramphus > Todiramphus chloris. The sequence goes on from JANVCC010000057.1 coordinate 10,668,385, forward strand.
GACACCAGTGCAGAAGCCACACCAGGAACAGTAACCTTAGCAAACACCATGCTGGCCTCAGCACAGCACTCCTGCCTGGGAAAGCAAAGAGGTACCACCTCCCTCCCTACTGCAGAGCACACACATGCAAGCTGCAGGTCCAAAGATTAACCTCCCCAGCCAGAACTGGGAGCAGGAGACAAGGAGTCATAGGCTGAAGATCAGAGCTGGAAAAATCAGAGACCACAGCAAGGTGGAGATTGGGATCCAAACCAGCTGGCATGTCAGGGAGAGCTTGGAGGTAGGTTCAGAAGCCCTGGCCAAAAAACTTGACAGGTCCTGTTTGGTGACAAGGGTTCATACCATCATGTTTCTGGGCAGAGCTGGCCTGCACCACATGAATAAGACACTTGGAAGAAATATTCCCTGGAAGCAGCTCTTGCTCTCACAAGCTTATTTCATCTCACCTCTGTTCACACATGCACACAGAGCTTATTTTCCCCTCTTTTCATCTTCAGGACATGAAGTTTTCTCTTCAACCCTTTGTGCAGACCTGCTTGTACTTTTTTTCATATCCTTGATAAAACAACAACAAAAAAACCCAGTGTAAAGCTGTTTTCCATGGCATATCCTTCAGGCTGCCCTGTTCCTTTCTACAATCCCAGCTTTTCTCCCAAATCCATCTTGTTCCAAAAACTAACATTTATTTACACTTGAAACCCACTCCTGCTGTACATCAACATAGAGGCTGGAACACAACAACATTGTGGAAAAGTGCCTGCCATTTCCAGAGGGAAAGCCCAGCAATTAATGACTAGCAGAGCCACAGCTAATCATTCTGTATGAATTACCTTTGCACAGAAGCCAATGAAGTAATAAAATTGGCGAGTGTGAGCTGCTACATTGCCCAAAACATAATCACCTGCTGCTGCAGTATTCCAATAAAACCCCATCCCCAATCCTTCCAGGCCACTCCACCCCCACATTCATTCTGCTGCATCATGGGCTTGAAGGGCATATGTCCACATGCAGGTTTCATCATATAGAAAACATCAGAGTATCTCAACCAGGCACCTCCTTTTTTACTTCACCTCAATGATCTGCCAAAAATTCAGAACACACTAAAGTGTGCATCACAGTTGAAAAACGGGCAGATACAGCCACGTTCAGCACTCAGAGCTCTGCCTTACAGGGGACTATCCAGAAAACTCTAATTTTGCAACATCCTCTTTACCTTATAGGCCACTCCAGGTCTCCAGTCCCAGGATGGGAAAAGCTGAGACCCACGTCTCTAGGCAAGCTCTCCTCCTCATCTCTTACAATCAGGACCATCAGGAAGGTCAACTCTTGCTGCCACCCTTCCAGGTGGTCTCAGTTAATCCCCCAGAGTTAAAACACAGCACACGATTGGGAGCTCACCCGCACAGTCAGCCACTGGGAGCCCCAGACACACTGTATTTATCTGTAAATCAAAGTGAAGCTAAGCAGCTCCCTGGCCCTGACAGCATTGGTGGGTCTCCCAGAACGGACTGCAAATTATTTTTATGACATGCCGTGTGTCTTTCCACATTGGACAACGTGTTTACTCAAGAGTTTCATCTGAAAAAATGCCAGACCGTCCACTGGGACCAGAATAACTTCAAGAGGATACGCCATCCTGTTATATTTTTTTATCCATCAATAGCCATTGTGCTGTTTAAAGAACCCAGAAAAGTTTTGTTCCTGGGAAGCTTTTCAACGCTTCGATTGCTATTCCCCCACTTCTCCCCGCCTTCTTTCTCTGCCACTTGCAATTCCCCATTTTTATGTTGGGCTTTTTTTTTTTTCCTGGGTGGCTACACTAAAACTTCTGCCCAAAGGGTTCTGGCCAAATTTTGCCCTCAAACATTCACATTCAACTGCTGATGAAATTAGCAGCGTGTTTGCGTGCAAGTTGGAGGAAGGAATTTGGCTCCATCGGCAGCATTTTCCAAGTGGCCACACAGTGCATGTTCACCAATTGTTTAGACCCAGGCTTCAGACACCGTGGCCCAGGGGCAGCCAAATTCCCAGACCCCTGCAAGTCACATCCCAAAAATCTTCACTCTGGTGAGCTGCACAGGAAGCACACCTCAGCTCTTGGCACTGGAGGAGAGGGCAACACATCCATGTGGTGTGCCAGCACACTGGCTTTGCTCTCCAGGACCTTGCCAACTTCTTGGCCACCAGCTCAGGTGCAGGTAGGGTCAGCAGGGAGGAAAGTTGGTGTTAAACATTAACAAGTGTGCATTATCCACACACTGAGGCTCTCCCTGGGATTCTGATGGGTTCTTGAGTGATTCAGCTCATGTAGGAGCTCAGTTCTCCACTGATTACAGAGGGAGATGAGTGTCTCCATGCACTCTCTGGAGTTATGTCACCAAACAGCCACGAGCTTAAATGTCCCATCCTATTTGCCACTCCACACAAAGGCAGAGTGCTCCCTGCCAGCAGATAGTGCTGAAGCTCACTCATAGGTAACACGTGTGACATGCAGAGGAACATTCAAGACTGGCTGGATCTTCAGTAGCACTTGCAGGGAAATCAGCTGCTTCCTGGTGGAAGGAGGTTTGCTTTCCTCCTTCCTGGCATCTGGAGACATACAGCTACTCTTCCATCATCGGCTCCTCTTCAGGACGGTACCTCCAAAGTGCAGTGCCAGAACAGGAGCCTCCAGCTCCTCATAGATCCTGGCAGGAAGGACATCAGGTCACAGAAAAGCTGTTTCTAGGACTGTAGCAGATTTGGCTAACGCAGCTGACATTGTGCCTAAAAGTCAGACAAGACCAAGCTCAGACCTTACCCCCAGACATGTATGTTTAAATGTGTGCGCGCACACATCTTCATGCGTACAGAAAAATCAAAATTAACATGCCTTAACCCTTCTTGAGTCTGGTAAAAGTAATTATGATGTATGCTAGCCTTGTGTTTTGGGATCCTGGTGTGACCAGGCTTAGAAGAAAACCTGTTCTGGGGAAGTGTGGCTGCTCTTTTCTTATGCCCATGTGTGCTAGTCATGTGTGTGTGTGGTGGTCTCTATGGGCAAAAATGCTGCTATGAGGAAATGGGGACAGAGGAAGCAGTGCTGTGCTAAACTGGTCCCCCATGGTATTTCAGTTACTGGCAGGGCAGTAATGAACTCCAAGATGGGTGGAGGGTGGAACAAACAACCAATCCAGTGTTCATTCTTTTGTCTGTTCAGCTAACAGTACACTCTCCAAACGTCCACACATTGTTTTCTTTAAAAAAAAAAGAGGATAAAAACCAAGCAGTGTAACATGCTCACCACATTTCCAGTCCAAAGACCTTTCTGGTGTGTGTCTGTTCCTGTCTTTAAAACCTCTCTTCCATATTGAGATGCATAGGGAGAAAGCAACATCTCTGATTCAGGACCCAGCCAACATCCTTTTTAAATCCGATTATTCCCTCTCTTGGGTTTTGGGAAGCCACCCTAAACACGCTCTGAACTGGGCTGCTCAGAGAAATCTCCCAGGTTTAGCTGTTGAACCAAAGACAAATAAGGTATTTCCAATCTATAGAAGTTACCCATTTGCCAACAGGATTGTTTAACAGCTCTAGAGCAGCACCTTCTTCCAGAAATACCAAATAATCTCCTAATAGTTACAGGCTGCAAAGTTGTTTCAGTCACTCAGTTGACTTGCTTGGCCCTTATCCTGCAGTTCATATTCCATAATGGTCCTACTGACATCCATGAAGCTGATCACTGAACAAACACTCCTTGCCATCAACAAGAGCATCATAGGGTGACTCTGTAGGAACACACATGACTTACAGACCTATTGGCATAGCTATGCCCAGACAGTGCTTGCAAGTGATGGACTTCCAAGAGCTTTGATTTTTGACCTGGAAATAGTTCCGACCTTCACAAGTCCCTGTATCTCAGTACATGTGAAGGTTTTTTGGACTGAACCTATTCTCTGGCATCTAGGCAGTCCCAGAGGAGCTGAACCAAAAAAAAAAGCCCAATAAACCGCTCAAGTAAAGAGCAACAATAATTTTCCCCAAAGGAAGAACCTCTCCGGTGTCTTGGCTACACAACACAATGATAAAACAGTAAAACTGGTCTCAGTCTTTGTTGACTCCAGAGACGTGGATGGATTTTGTTGCCATCACTTTGAACTGAAGGACTCAAAAGACCTCATTTATTCTTCCTCCTTCATTCCCTGCAGTAAAAGTCAGGAAATGCAGTAATATGGCATTTCCAGTGCCATTTCATTCACTTTGTGTCTGAATTGTTTTTATTTCCCAAGGCAAATGGAGACATGCGAGACAATCGTCCATCCTTAATTCCAAATTTCCTGCCATTGACCGATTTAAACCGTAGATCTAATGTTGTTAGGACAATATTTTCTTCTATATGTGTCTTACTCTTGATGTTAACCACTTACTGTTTATTTCCTACAGCAGCTGGGAACATGGAAACATGGACTGAAAGGGCTGAGTCACCTCCCTGTTGTCTAATGTTAGCCTCGCAGCTTGGACACAGCTCAGCAAGGACATCCTTGCCTCCAAAACCAGGAGCCCCCCATCAGGGTGGAGCACGGACCTTCAAAGAGAACAAACAAGTAGCACAGAGAACTGCCAAATCAGGAAAGGCCAAGCAAACAGTGAGTGGGGACAGTCAAACCTTAATCCTCCTAAATGGAAAGCAGATAGCCCTGCAGGGAGGGGAACGACTGCAACTCTGTCTAGTTGTCAGAACAGACAGAATTTCAGCTTTTCGTGGGCAACCAGAGCTGACAAGGACAGAGAAGAGGCACTGACTTCATCTCCCCAGTTTACATGACCAGCTGAAGGCAAGCCCCCAGCAGCAGCCCCAGGCACCAGGCTGGGGACCCCCCATGGACTCAGCTTGGGTTAATAACGTCCATCTTTCCTGGGAACCAGGGATTTGTTGTGGAAACACTGTCAGAAGAGCCTAACTTTGGCTCCTCTTCCCAAACATTTGTGGAAAAGCTGCAAAGCATCTGCTAGGACCCTCAGCTGAAGAGAAGCCTAAGGCAATAGGGGAGAGATGTCCCTTCAGGGCTATGGTTCCTGCCAGAGATATGGTGCAGTATCAGACCCTGGGTCTCCTGGGTGGGGATGGGTGGAGAATCCTCTCCTTCCTTCCCTCCTTTCCAAAAATATTCCTCCAGATAAAAAGGGGAAAGGCCAGATCTGAGGGGCCCACAGGTACTAGGGTAAGAGTTCAAGGGTATCTTGCTGACTACTCCACGTGTGCACCTCTCCATTGGTAAGGAAGATGCCATTTGGGAGACAGGCAAGAGTGCAAGGGGAAAAAAAAAATTCATTACCTTCCTATTTTTTTAAGGAAATAAAAGAAAACAAAGATGGAGGATATGAGACTGCCAGCAGGAAATCAGGTCTTAGAGAGGTGTGATGAACAGAAAACACCAGTCCATAGGGCTCTCTGCAGGGGACAGTCACAACCGTAATGGAGCCATCAAAAAAAATAATAATATACTGTTTTCCTTGCAGTAACACCTCAAGCCCAATTTGCTATAAAGAGGAGAGCATTGTAAAGAGGAGGGAAGTCTCTTCATCTACTGCTGCTTCCCAGGGACTGCATGAGACCAGTTCAATTTGCACCTTTTATCAACCCCTGCCTGTGTTTCACTTGTTTGCAGGAACCCTCTCCAAGGCAATAAACCCAAAATTACTGCAGAAGGCAGGCCGTGGAAACAGCTCACCTAGAATTTGAAGGGGATTTACTGGGGCAAGAGCTGCCAAAAGACACTGTTGGACCCCTCTGCCCAGGCAACCCACCAGCTTCCAATCCCACTAGCATTCTTCCCACAGCACTGGATGCCTGTCTCCTGCACTGAAGCAGTTCCCAGAGCTCTCCCACCCATGCATTTCCTTCTATTTCCACTTGAAAGCCCCAGCATGATAGGAGCCTGGGGGATGAGCCCATCAGAGGCAGATTTATCATCTCAAGTCAATTTTTCAGCCTGCAAGTTTTCCCCAGCTTGACTGCTTGCTCTTGTCATGGAAAGAGGCTGAGCCTCGAAATCACAGCCCATTTCAGGGCCAAGCTGCTATGAGAGAAGGAAGACCCTCTAAAATTTCTCCACCATTTCTCTTCTCCACTTCTGGGAAATGAGGGTCCACACATCTCCCTGCCTCTCCCACCGCAGCTCTGCTGAGGATGAGAATTACCTCCAGGAGCACAAAAATTGCAGGAGCTGGTGCAGGCACCAGCCAAAGACACACAGCAGATGTGTGGAAAGGCAGCAATAGGGGGAATAAAGACTTCATTTTTTTCCCCAAGAGAGGCTGATTAGGGAGGATGTTTAGGTGCACGCGTTCAGACCCACGGGCAGGCAAGAACCTTGCTGCTGCCGACACCCACTTTGCTCCAACCTGCCGAGAGCAACTTTGCTCATCATCTGCACAGCTCTGTACAGGCAAGGAATTGGAAATACAGGCAGACCTGTTTTTGGGAGCTGATAAACTGCAGCTCCTCAGGCTGCTGTGACCTGCAGAACACTCCCTCCCTGACCCAGCGCTCCTCTCCCATTCAGCTTTGCTTTCAGGAGAAATTAGGCTGAGTTTCAAGCAAACCTGGGCTGAGCTTCAAGTGAGCCTGAGCCAACTCCTAATTTATGCTGTCAGTATATTTTTTGGGGTCAAAACTATAAGACACATGGAGACTTGAGCTGAGTTTTGCTCCAACCTGAAAGCACATGAGACATCCTGACTGCAGCTCACTGCTGGCAGTTGCGTGGATCACAACACAGCACAGGACTCAGCTGGGAGCAAAAGGAGGCTAGCCTAGAGCAAAGAGTAAATGAACAGGGTCCCAAGTCCAGCCCAGGAAGTTATTTCAGGGTCATGCTCCTGAGTGATAAATTCTCAAAGAACCAAATCTCACTGCAGGGAAAGATGCTGTTACTCTTAATTAGGCAGGCCTGCATCTTAGCAAGTAACCTTTTGCCTGCAAGAGCACTATGCATGAGGCAACATGGGAAATAGGTTTCTGGAAGCTGCTAGAGGCAGTGTGGTTGTATGTCACTCCTGATCAGCAGGGTGTGACACCAGAGAATAAACGGCAGGGCCCAACTGGGAGCTGCTTTATTTAAGGATGCTCCAGAGAATAATTGCATTTGACTGATGCAAGGGTCATTATATACATCTCTCACTGCAGGCGTAAGATACCGACGATACTTAGCTTTGCCCCTTTCTCTCTCCCCCCAGCCCTTTTTGAAATATCACACCTCTTTCTAGGTCGCTTTTTCCAGGGCAGGAGAGAGAAGACTTGCAGTGAGCACAAGAGCCAGCAAAGCCACTGACCTATTTCCATCACAAAGTGGGCATCACAGGCCAAGGATACACACCCAGAGCCCTTCTGCTCATACCACATCACCACTGCCAGAAAGGCAGTTCACAACACAGGAAAAGGTGTCTCACCTTGTAACAGACCTTGCCAGGCAAACTGAGGAGCATTAAAGGCAGACTTCCTCCTCTCAAGACCTCCACTTCAGTCCTATAAAATTCATAGAGAAAACTTTTGGCAGGTTAGGGCTTTGTGTGCACTGCAAAAGAAAAAAAAAAACAAACCAAAAAAACCCCAAAACAAAACAAAACCAAAAACCCACACCTTGAATTAGCAAGGGGAGTAGTAAATCAAACGAGCACTGGGGTGCTGAGATGGAAAGCCTCCCTCCAGTCCCATGAGTTTTTAGAAGCAGCACATGTGGAAAAGTTGGCCAAGCTCCACCAAGAGCATCTACCCCATACAAAAATTTCCATATGGACATGACATATAGGTATGACATACAGAGTGCATAAGAGCCACGTCTTCAGAGCATTAGCACGAGGCAAACCATAGGCTGCAGTGGAGAGAGTTTGTATCTACTTTGACAGCAAACCCCATCCTCAAAGTGGCCACTGAGATGATGGCATGGAGGCCCTTATCTCAGTGGAGGACAGAGGAACACAGGTCTCTGCAAATTTGACTCTCTTCTATGAGAAAGTTTAGTCTTGCTTGGAGGCTACATTTATATTGTGGCTGAAGGAACCGCTCCAAACTGGAGACCAGTAAATTAAACAATCTCCCCAGCTTGTCTTTGTGTTGCAAAGATGTTCCACAGCTCTTCAATAGTTTGGGCAATAGTGGGACTGTGTCATGTATTATTTCTGGCCATCTGGAACAAGCATTAACCACAAATAAGCAAATTTGCTTGTTCTTTACTGCAAAAAAAGAAGAGCCTTGCCAGAGCAATGCTCATTTCCACCAATGACAGATGTTTCAGGCATGCTTGGGTACCAACTGCTGCATGTAAACCAGAAGTCACCCTCCTCCATCCTGAGAAACTGCCAAGTTTTATGGGCTGAGATTCTGAAAAGCTAGAAAGAGGGAGGAAAAAAAATTAAATATATAAAAATCAACTTTTTAAGTTGACTCAAGTTTACTTTTTCCCTGGGTTTTTGACCTGGTGTCCCTGTGGAGCGAAGCTTACCCAGTGGCTCTCTGCTTCTTCTTGCCCTGCCAATTTTTCCAACCCTGGGCAGCTTGCAGGCGAATCAGAATGAGCCACCCAGGCTGTCTGCATGGTTGAGGACAGAGGGACACAGAGGCAGGGCCCCCCATGGACCATCTGAACTGGTGCTTGGAAGAATCCCTAAGCCTGGAGATTGCAATCTTTCTAAAGCAGCAGCCCCACATTCCCAGTATCCATGCACACACGTTCTCCCCCTCCCTCTCGGGCTCTGGCTGCTCTCTTACTTTCAACCTCCCACATGAGTCAGAGGGACAAAATGAAATCAATAAATAACCACAGTTAGCTCCTGCATTTTCAAAGTATCACACGGGGATTTGAGTTCATGTAACTTCCATTAACCTCATTTAGAGTCAAAAACGTAACGCTCTGGCCACTGCTCTGTGAACATCAGGACTATCCTGAAAGCCACTGGTGCTGGCAAGCCTTCACTGTTTCTTTGCCCAGATCAAGTCTGGGGGTTTGGGACTTCTTTTTTTTTTAAGAGGAGCGGCTGCTGTTCTGAAGTTCTCATTTCCCCCTGTTATTGTTTTCAGTTACTGGCATTATGCAGAAGGGATCTGTGCTCCAGGACCATCACATGCCCAGACTTCAGCGGCAGGATGCTGAAGCACTCTGCTCTTCACTGTTAACCTCTGGGAGCTTGGGAGAGGCACGCAGGTGCTCCCCGTTTCTTCCAGAAGTTGACCTGAAAATGTGTGTGCCAGGAGCTCCTGGCTCAGTTCAGGAGAGGTTTTAGGTGCAGATCCTGCTTCCTCTCTCCAGGCTTGTAACTATGCATGTTTATTCTAGGACAGGGGCAAAAATCAGCCAGAAAAATAAAGCAGACAGAAAGTTGAGGCTCAGGAGAGTCTGGGATGCTGCACCACCAGTGCCACTCTCCCACCAGCTGGGAGCAGGTACAGGTACGAGCATGTAAGCCTCACAGAGCATGCCTCCTCCATCATTCCACAAATCTAGAAGATTTCCCTGAAGACCTGTAACACCACAGAGCACTGGCAGCAAGTTCTACCAGGAGGGTGAGGAGCTGTGGCTTTGGCTCTCAAGATAACGCTGCAGCACCCCAGCATCACCAGCACTTGTCATGCCTTTGATAAACAGCCCTTCACACCAGGTAAAAAACAAGGGCTCACTTACTGCAGGAATTACTGCAGTCTGCGTGCAAAGAATTTCTTATTTTTATATTTTTTTCCAGCCTCTATATACAATGGACGTGATCAGCAAATGAAAGCAATTGCAGTTTTCCTTACCTTTGATCTGGGTTGCACCAAGCAGCTCTCCAAACCACAGGCAATAGAATGTCACTCTACATTTACACTCTCATCAGCCCTAACCTTTGACTGGGTATTTTTAGAAGACAGTAACTGCCCACCTTTTTAGAAAATCCTTTTCAAGAATACTAATTTCTAATCAGGCCTAGGTGCAGAAGAAAGCATCCTTCCACAGAAAGAGCTTTCAAAACCTTCAGCAATGACTTTGGGAGGCAGGTGAACTGTTGCAGTGTTTTCCTTTGTATTTGTTTTCTCTTTTTATCTACTGGAAAGAGGACAAAAAAAGAAGAGATAGATGTATTTTTTTTTTTTTTAAATCACAAAACATAAACCCAAACATTTTTGTAAGAAAAATGGAAAAAAAAAAAAGGAACACGCACATTTACATTCCATGTAACCAAAAACCCCACTTCAGGTAAAGACAATTCCATAAGAGTTTTGTTCCTATGGGAAAAGAGAAATACATTTGCAACACTTTCGTCAAAATGTTTTTAAACAAACGCCTTTTGTTTATAGACATTCAGCTGCATCCCAAGCAGTTTAGCACATGTAAAGAAAACGTATGTTCTGCTGGCAGGGACATTTCTCCATCAGAGCATCTGCAAGGCTTTCTTAGTACAAAAAGCAGCTATGGGCTCTTTTCCTTTCCCTCGGCATCACCGCTGTAGATGATGAATCCTTAAGCCAAGTCAGTGGAATAAACATCATTATGTTACATATTGGCTAAAAAAAATTACATAAATTTATGCAAAGACTGGTTTTGCTCGAAGACAGATTTGCCTTCAGCTACATTTAAGTAAAGCTTTCAGGTCATGCCTGGAGATGGGTGAACAAACCCCCAAGATCTGTATTTGTACACATGGATGCACTTCCACACAGCTGGTCACAAAAGAACAAGTCCATCTACTCAGAGCAGAGCCACTGGCACAGGAAGATACACGCTGTTGTACACAGCTGTGCAGCACTGAGTTTGTGAAATCCCATTTACTACATCCTCAGACATCTGGCTTGGACTCTCTGGTGTCTGATACAGACTGTGCTCACATACAACCTTCCCCTCAAGCAGAACATGAAAAGTTGAGGGGTTTTTTTAATTTTCTCAAATTCTGAGAAAATTTTAAATCCCTGGGGATTTCTGCCCCCTGCCCTTAGCTCAGGCTGAAACTGGACAGTGAGGATACATCAGAGGCCCATGCACAGAAGCACTGCTATCCTATCCCACCTTATTTCTGCAAGAAGCTGGGCAAACCCACCAGCAGACACAACTGTGCACAAACACCAAGCCTCTGCCTAATTCTGCAGCTACTTCCAGGCACAGAGCAGTACAAAGGACAGTAGAAAACACTACCTGTGCTGCAGCACAGGTAAGGTCTGCCTAGAGGCACAAGCAAGTATCCCCGCACACCTCACTCACCACCAGCCTTCCCATCACATACCAGGGGATCTGCCACCCTAAAAATAGACAGCCAGCCGACAGCTGATCCCCACACAAAAGACCCTCCGCATCCCAGGAATTTCGCATGGCCATCAGAGAGGGAAGCAACCCCTCTTTGTGCTCCGAGACCCAAATACTGCTGTCAGCTCCTCTGTTCCTCTCTAGCACTGCAGCATCCTCACAGCTGAGCTCGCTGTGAGCCCCAGCAGCCCCTCACACCCCCACAGACACTTGGCCCCATGACTCTGCCACAGAGAAAGCCAGCATGGATTTACACCGACATACACACCTGGGCTTTTCTTATTCCTGATTTTCCATCATGCAGATTTTGTGAAAGGTCTTTCCACTCATTTTCCTTCATCAGCCTAGACCCGTTCTTTTCATCTCATTTTCACCAAGTCCTTGTAGTCCCCATAGTGGTGCTTTACATCATCCACGCAAGATACTCAGGGTAGGACATACATGTCATGGAAGCCAAAGCCTGCCAACCCCAGCAGCAAACTATGGAACAAACCCAGACCCCAAAACGCACAAAGCTGCTCAAAAAGCATTAAAGTGCTGCCATAGGTGGCATCATCTGAAAATGATGGTGGTTTTGAAAAAAGCCAGCAAGCTCAGAGAGGACTTACTGCCTACTGCTGCACCACCCTTAGTATCTGAAGAAACAGTGTCCCCGTACCTTTGGTGCTGCTATGGCAAAATAATGTTATTGCAGCAATACATCATGTCCAGACCATCTTCAGGCTGGTGGTCTTGCTCCCATCCTGAGAGAAGGTGGGAAACAGGGTAGAAACAGAGCATCAGGAGACAACAGTGTACCAGGGGGAAGCACAGCCCAGCCAGGTTGAGAACACAGGGTAGGAAAATCCCAGATGAGGCTGCCTGGCATGATTGGCGAGCAGTAGGACAAGTCAACCCCCATACAGAGCCCAGGCACCCTGCAGGAGCAAGCAGCTAGGGCTGGATAAGCCCAGACCTAGGGCAGCACATGGCAGGTGTCACAGTATAATACCAGGGATAGAGCCAGGCCAAACAGGGCACCTTTTTAGGACAGCAGCAGCCTTATGTAGGATAAGTTTGGGCAGTCAGGGCAGGAGACAGCAGCTCCAGACTCTGTCTCGGGGGTTAGCAGATGTCAGGTCCATCCAAGTGCCACCTGCTATGGCCAGTCAGAGCCAGAAAGCAAGCCCACTGCAGATGGACAGAAGTCCATAACAGGATGATAAACGCCTTATCTTGTCATTACATTGTCCATACATGCTTAAATCCCAGGGCAGATTTCAACAGCTCGGTGCAGCTCCCCAGCTGCCGGGTTTGGGCAGCAGGGAAGGTGCGAGTGCCGCTCTGCCACCAAATCTCTGTTGTTTATTTATACCCTGCCCCCTGGAAGCAGCTCCCCAGCGGCTGTCACTTGGCTCCTTAGCTCCCCTCGCTTTGCAAACTGTCTCCAGGCAGCCCCACTGCACCACTGCTGCTGCTTGGGAGGCTGCTCCTGTCCCACTTGCCTTATTTGAAAAAAAAAAAACAACAAACCAAGCAAACATAAGGCACCCAGGTTGCACTGTGTGGTTAAAAATCAGGGCTTCACTCTTATCAAAGGCTTAAGGATTTGCCAATGATCCCAAGGTCCAAACCATTACCTCAATTTTGTCCCTGGCATGCAAAAGTTGATGCCTCCTGCCACACAAGTGGGTACCCACACAGATTACATAGCCTTAGATCAAGGCCCTTTTAAATAATTTCCAAATCATTATCCTCATTTTACAGAGGACAGCCCCAAAAGCCACAATCCCAAAGCCTTTCAGCTTGTAAGACATCAAGAGCACCAGGACAGTAGCAACTGACCCACGGGTGTACGTAGGACCTACCTCTCAATCAGCATTTGAAGCTTACTCTCTTCACGTCTGCGGGGACTTACACAAAAGAAACCCAAAACCAACCAAACAACAACCAACAAACAATCAAAATACCTACCATGTTGCATCGGTCAGGAGAAAATTTCCCATTAAACCACCTCCCCACATAAGGCCTTCTCTCCCTACGAAAGTAGGGCAGAGAGAATGGAGAAACCCATCTCCCACGAGGCTTTCCAAAAGCCACCATGGGTGGCAAGCCATGGGTGGTGCAAGCCCAGATCTCTGGTGCAAATGCAAATTCAAGGAACTCTGGGTCCTCCACCTGAGCATGTGTCCAAGGGCAAGGGGCAGTCAGGGCCACACGTCCTCATGGACCACCTCTGAAGTGTGCCAAAAGCTATAAACCAGGACCAACAAAGGTGGTCTGACAGCTTCAGGAGGATACCAGTCCCCAAGCAGTGGCTGGTGAGACCATCTTCCCACACAAGAAGTCCACAGGGGTACAGGAGCTCAGGCCCACATGGGGACACATCTCAAGGAAGGACCATGGTGCACACAGCAGGAATGATCTGGGCACCCTGCTGGGAACCAGCCCTCTGTTAATCCCCATTTTTTCCCCAGTCCAGGGGACAGGTCACCCAGGCAGCAGGACTGCCAGACAGTGGTTTTGATGAGCAGTGCATGTTTCTGCAGCTCAGGGAGCCTCCAGCTGTCTCTGAAGCTGCTTGCAAAGCCACAATGCCAGAGTCAGCTGCAACTGGGAGAGCCCTCCCTGCCCTGGTCTTGTACAGTCAGCTGGTGGGGACAGATGAGGAAGAGGAGGGCAACCATGGGAAGCAGCAGGCTGTCAGCACCTGCTTGTCACAGACAAGCAAAAAGAAAAATGACCAAAGCAAGGAGCAGGCAGGAGCAGAGCAACGCTGTGTTCTCCAGCCCACGTCAAGGGAAGGCAACAGGGTTCCAGAGATGCACAGCCCCACCACAGTGGCAGGGATGAGAGCAGAAAGAGGGGCCACCTCACAGGAGGTTTGGGGAGAGCAAGAGCCTGTGGACACCATGGCATTAACAGGGGGAAGTCCCACAAGCGGGCTTTGGAGGCCATGTCCCAGCAACTACATGTTGGGAATAGCATTTTTGCAGAACAGATGCTCCTGCATCTGGAGGCAGATGAAGTTTTCATGGAGGAGAGGGACTGGATTATACACACAGCAAGTGAGCTTAAAACCAGGCTGTAGAGGCTTTGATACTGAGCAAACCTCACCTCCACAACGCTCTGTGAAGACCAGGGTGCTGTTGTAAGCCATGGCAGACCACTGCCCACTCAAACACGGATGAGCTGCTAGTCATGTGTGAGTGCTCCTTATTTAGCCCAGCCCACACCCATCCCAGGGACAAGCAAATTCCTCCTGCCAGGTGGAGCCCAGTGGCAGCAAACTCCAGCCCTATGACCAATTTCCAAAGAATTTTCCTTTTGCTCTCTCAAAATCCCTTTGCCTTGGGCTAGAAGGCTCTGGGGCAGCCTCAGAGGCTTTCTGTGCACCTTGGGATGGGGTGTTCACTTGATTACTTCGAATTAATCCAAAGTACTGGTGAAGCTTTGAGTGCCCTGTTGTTACCCAAGACATTGCTCACTCCTCTGGCCCAAAAAGGCTCATGGGAATGAAGGAAGCAAGCATTGCCTTCTGCTTGTAGCAACCCAAATGCTTGGCGGCTCCAAAAGCTGTAAAGAAGTCACTTTGAAATTCAAATTCTGTGCTATTTATGCTAGTCTCTTTTTAATGTTCTCCCTGAAATTCAAGGGGAATTCTCTCGTGCAGAAGCTTTATGCTTCAGCTCTTCTCATCAATCTAATTTGCCCCAAATCCTCTGTTTGCTGAGCTGTCCAAAGGAGGATGCCCCATATCTCAGCTCCCTGTGACACCTTGGGGTTAGTTTTTTGGGTAAAGCTCAGATACCATCCTCCCAGCAGGCCTGAGGTCTGACAACACTCCAGCCCACATGCTTTCTCACGGTGAGAACTAGAACTCTTTTACCCCCTTACCATTCACATGGCAGCTTGGTAAAAAGATCAGTTCATTCATGTTACACCCTCAGAAGCATCACTAGGGACAGGCTCAGCATCAGCACGGGTGCCCACTGTCATAACAGCTACTGCTGCAGCTCCCCAGGCACCCTCACTATTTCAACCAGCCAGGTCTTCTGACCCCATTATTCTTCCTCCTCTCAGCTGCCAGGCCTTAGAAACAGGCTGGAAATGCAGTCCCAGCTCTGAAAAGCTGCTGCCATCTCCTGGAAAGAGGCTCCTTTCCTGGAGAGTGGCGAGAGCACACAGGGGCCCCCGGGACACATGCCAGGGGAGACCTGCAGCCACCATCACCTGCTGCTCCAGCAATGGCCTAATCCTGCCCCCTGATGCCATACCTGTCACCCTGCTGTCCAAGGGTGATGTCAGGGAACAAGATGACAGGCTTGTGCTGCAACAAGCAGGCAGGGTCTGCAGGGACAAGGACTACAGGCATCCCTGATTCCAACACAGGCTATATGTGGTCAGGAGCACACTCCTTCGCAGTAGCTTTTGAGGAGCACAGGCTGCACTTGGGTACCAAAGCTGCTCTCTCCCCCTCCTGCTGCAAAACCAGAGCCTTTGATGGAAAGAACTGCTGCAGGATGGCTCCCCCACGCCAAACACCAGGACCCCATTACTGTCAGGAGGCTGAGGTGAAAAGTCACTGCAGTTCCATAGGTCTCCTTTCACCTACAGCACCCCACAGCTACCGCGTAGCTGCCAAAAACCTTACCTGCCACTTGTATAGCTCCAAACACAAAGATAACTTGCAGTCCCAGCAGCCTCTCTGGCACCCCCACACATTTTCCATAAACACATTAGGCAAACAGGGTTGGTAAGGATCTCCCCCCGCCCCCCCCCCCCAAAAAAAACCCACATAAAAAAAAATCTTAGTGATGTCTCCCTGATGCCACAAGACCGAGGGGTTCAAATTGCCTTCCCCGAGCAGCGGCGCCCGCCGAGGCACAGCTGACAGCCCCCGAGAGGGCTGCACACCACCCCTGAGCTGGCCCGTGCGGACGTCACGGCAGTATTTATATCCTTTTATTACACTTTAAACCACTGTGCAGAAACAGGTGCAGAATTGTCTGCAGAACAGCGCCCGGCAGCATGCTCCCGAGCCTCAAGCTGTATTATACACCAGCACAGAAGGACAAAGCCAGACATTTCAAACCCCTACACTGCCACAATCGTGGATAAAATCAGTCCTGGAGAAGGGCACACAGCAGTGCCCAGTAAAGATCTGATGGGTAGATTAAACGTTCACGGGCAATTCCCCTGATAAAGACACCTTGCTTCAGCCCATGCAGCTGTCCAGGTAGGGCACAGCCAGCTGGGGACACACTGATGTGCCCCCAATAGCCCTTTTTGGCTACTTCAGCCAATAAATCACCACTGCCATTCAGCTGCCATTCCAAGGGTGCAGCCTCAGCAGGGGTTGCTCTTGCCCGTAGCAGGATGTGCAGATACAGGGCTGCAGAAAGGCCCTTCGTGGTGTACGCTAGGCTTGGACTCTGTCTCTTACCTTGTTTCTCAGCTTGCAGTCACAGGAGTGATTTGCTGGAGTGCATCTGTGGGTCCTCCACAGCAAGATGGGAATGTCTCCTTCGGAGAAAAGCAGCTCTTCTAGACACAAACCAGGCTCTGCCCGCTTGAAATGCTCTGAAAACTCCCTGTCTTCTTCCTTAGGGGTAGGCTGGCTGGCTCTTTCCTTGGGGGATGCTCAAAGAAATCTCCTTTTACAACCCAGAGCAGAGCCACATTATCCTCTAGCAAACTGAAAAAGAAGCATAGCTTGGGGTGGAATGTTTGTGGCTCTCACCCCAGGCAGGAGGTCACCATATAACCAAAGATGAACCTGACCTAGACTCTCCCAAGGCAAAATTAAGGGGCAGCAGAAAGAGAGCAGTAGCTTTGTAGCCTTGAGTCAGCTGGAGCTAGAGTGAAATGTCCTCAGCAAGCAGGTCAGAGGTGCCACTACTCGGGCTGTGTTTAGGCACACCTCACAGCCCTGCCCAAACACATACTGCATTTTGGGGAGCAACACTCAATGGCTTCAGGTTCACAAGTGTCTTTTCCCCTCACTTTCCCTTAGAGGTGGAGGGTGGCATTAGGATTATCAATATAATACCCCAGCGTGTGGAGCCTGTCTGTCTTGGGGCAGCAATGATCTGGGCAGCAGATTTCAGTCAAAGCTCAAATCAGAGCTTGCCCTAGGATGTGCCTGATTTTTGTGGGAAGACGGGAAGCCTTGGGTTAACTTTTGCAGCATTAACAGCTCATTGCTAGTAATCAAAGCTGAGTTCAGCTTTGAAAACCATCTTGTATGGGTACAGGCATTACCCAGAGCTGTACTATACTGTATTACCCCAGACCAGGATAAAGCCAAGTGCCACCATGACAAGGCTATTCAGCCTCAACCAAAAATGGAACCTTTTCCTTCCTTTTCTTCCTGAGCAGGGGAAGAAGAAAGGCAATCCGTGTCAGTGTCCCCTGCAATCAAGCACCTCATAAATCTCCCCTTTGGAAAGGCAAGGCACCCTCGCTCCACTCCTGGGGAAGAAAGCAGGTATTGTTCAGCCTCGGGTTCAGGTACACCACGGGGAATGTCTGCACTGAAACCTAAATGTCTGACAGGCTTCTGTGACAACCAGGACAGCCCCAGCTGATAAAAGACCGCAGGTTTCCTCCCCGCCAGGCTCCAGAGAATAGCACTGCCGATTTTTACGTTGCTTCGAAGAATAATGATGCACTTTATAACGTATGAAATTGAAGCACTGAGATCAGGTTCAGCTCCACCACTCCTCCCGCACACGTGCCAGGGATACGTGTTACTGTGCAAGGCTGTGGTGTTTGTTTCCCCCAGTACCATCCCTGGCAGGACAGAGGAAAGCTTTCATAGCCCACTTGCCAGCATCCTCTCCCCGACTTCAAGGCAAAGCTCTAGGCACGTTTCCCCACTGAAAGCCCAGGTTTGCAGATTTATATAACATCTGGCTCAACAAGGGGAGAACCCCATCCTCCGTGTCACTGCCATGGGGAAAACACTTCCTCCTCCTCCCCCAGGACACCAAAGGTCAGGGAGCCTGAGGGAAATTTATGGGCTTCCCCTCCTAAAAGACTTCTCCAGATGGGTCTCTAGCACTGGATTTTTTTTCCAGGTGAAGGGAGAGAGGAGGGGACATGGGCAAGGGCAAGTCTGCAGGTCACATTTTTCTGCTCACAGCAATGCATCAGGCAGAGGCATGGGCAGGCAGCCAGGCTGCTACACCCACTCAAGCTGTGACAGCATCAGAAGATGTCTAGCTCAACAGGGGGCATGAAGCTGGCTCAAGCTTCAAGCTCCTGGTTTGTACCAGATCAACAGCAAAAATTCCCGTCACAGCAGTCAGCAGCTAGAGTTGCCTCCCTGGAAAAGCCCCCCGTGCAAAACAAGGATATTTTGGTGATTTGATGCAATAGGCCACACTGTGAATAAGCAGCTTTTGAAGGAGTGGAGGTGAAGCAGGGGAGGCATGGCAGGTACTGGGCAACACCCTGCCTCCCCATTGCAGCCAGATCTGCAAGCACCAACCTCACCAAACCCCAGTGCCTCCCCGGGCAGCAGGGCCAGGGGGTGACATTATTTCAGTGCCCCTGCTTTTCAGGCCAGTCACCTGTGGGCAGCTGGCACAGCAGGACCATGGGCATCACCCAGCTTCCCCAGATCACCTGTCAGGAAGAGGAAATGACATACATTTCCCTGCTGCTTGTACGTGTGCCAAGTCTGAACACCACCCCTAAAAATACCAGTGGGAAGGAGAGGCATCCAACTGCCTGCTGAACTCCCCAGACAGGCCACCATGGCCACCTGGTCAGTTTTGAATAAGGCAGCATCTTGAAGCAGTTGAGCAAGACCCAGCCTGAGCTTTTGCACCTCCTGACACAGGTCAGAGGGTGACAGCCTAGCATCACCCACCACAAGGCAGCAGCAGAGCCATGATAACACACTCAAACTGGCTGCAGGCAGGAGTCTGCATCCCAGGAGCATCTCTCGGCATCCATAGGACGCCAGGGGCTTTGACAAGTGCCCCTAATGAAATTAAACTCCTTCGATGCCTCTCTCTGATCAGCAGCCAGCACCGGCTTGCTTTAGTCCGAGCAGCTTTGGTCCCTCTAGCAAGTGACCCCAGGCACCTCACTGGCTCTCCCAAAAGTTGCAGCCTCTGCTCCCAGTAGAGAGGACAGCAGCGCTCACAGCCCTGGGCCAGTTTGCATGAATGTCCAGCCACAAAGCATCCCTCAGCTCAGGACAAGTGCACCCAGCAAACCACAGGGCACCAATTACAGCCTACCTGGGGCAGCTCTCCTGATTAATTGATCAGCAACTTATTCAGGATGAAGCCATCCAGCCACTGAGAATTACCTTCAGTTCTCCAGCTGCTTTCCTGCCCCTAACAAGCAGGAGAGGGTGGCCAAGACAGTTCAGGGAGGCATCAAGCATCTCAAAGCCCCGCAGCCCTGGGGAGCACATGGGGTGGGTGTCACACCCCTGCAGCCCGAGCCATTCCTCTGGAGGATTTGCACCTTCCAAAAGCTGGCACAGTTCAAGGGCTATCGCATTGCTGGCACCAGGCAAGGAGAGCTCAGCATAGTCTCTCGTCTCCCCTCCAAAACACATCCCTGCAGCCGGTGGTACCCTCACAGTTCTCCCTTACATCACCCTGAAACCAGGAGGAAATTTTGCCTGCTTGCTGTTAAAGAGCTGCTACCTCCCACCCCAGACATATGTACGTGTCAGGGTGCAATGCTTCAACAGCACCCACACAGGACGTGATGGACAAAACTCTCCAAGAGACCTCCTGAGGGCAAGAAATGCAGCAACTTCCCCTCTGCAGCCTCTTCGGAGTCATCATGCTGCAAAGGCACGAAGCCCACCTCTGTCTGCACCCAAGGTACAGAATAGGAACAACTTTCCTGACAAATTTGTATGGAGAATTTGCTTAAATGTCAGGCTGGTTAAGCAGGACCCCACAGTGTTGATTTAGAGCAAAATATGCTGGGGTTTTTTCCTGTGCAATGCACTCCAATTGCCCCTTCAAAGCCACCCCAAGCCCTGCTTGGACATTTGGACCAAGCAGACCCACCTGATGCCTACATCCCAGGACAAAAGGCTTCTGTGAGGATGAGGCGAGTGTCCAGGGTGGGAGTGCAGAGGCCACCAGTGGCACATGTGCAGCTGCCCCAGATCCAAAGGGATGCACCAGCACAGCGGGGAAAATTGATGCTGATGAGGGAAGTCCATCAGGCTGCATGCTGGCCCCACAGATTGATGGCCTCCACAACGAGCTGCACATAATGGCCAAGTTCAGACTGCAGTGGCCGGGAGCTGAAAAGAAACTGCCATAAATAAACTGGGGAAAAGAGGAAAGACAGAAGGCTGGCAGGGATAAATAAATACTCACACTGCAGCAGGGAGACATGGGGAGATGGGCTGTAGCCCACACTGGGATGGGGATGCTGTCACAGAAATGACAGCTTTGGGGTGAGAGCTCCCCGTTCAATAACACTGAGCTGTTTCCTACCCCACCAAACCATCTTCCCACCCAAAGCCATGGCTGGCTGCTAAAGGAGCCATGTCTAACATCCTCCCCCACATTACAGCAGGGGCATGAGAGTAACCAAAGGAGACTGATACAGAGGATTTTAGGGTTATAATCCTATTACCAAAGCTCCAGCTCAGTCTGACTTTCCCCCCCCCAAGACATTTACATCTCAGCAGGTTTCTCCATGACTGACCTGGCCAGCTGGGCTTCCCTCATCATGTTCCTCAGCCAAAAAGTAGCAATCTCAGGCTTTTTCCCCTTTCAGTTATTGCCCACCAATTGAATAGGGGAGACGAGGGGAGCAGAGGGCATGGAGCTGGAGTCTTCCCTCATTGTCCCCCATCTGCTTCATTCAGGCCAGTTACCCTTCTCTGGCTTCAATAAGCCTTTTGCATTTTGTTGTGGTCTCTTCCCTTTTTCTTGCCTCTGTCATTTTGTCAAGAAAAACCTTGCCCAAAGAGCTGCTGTGATTTACTGCAGCGTTAACAAATGTCAGAGCTTGGGAGCCTTGTAGGAACCGCTCCCTGGCAGCCTGCCTGGACAAACATACTAAAAGTCAATCCTGGCGTGGATACTTGAGGAATTAGTGTCCATACAAAGATGCATTAAATGCAGGGAGAAAGATGGGGGATTTTTACTACAGAGGCTTGAAAGCTTCCTCTGGGCTGTTTAACATATGGTGATTTCCCTCTGCACCTGCCTCACAGGCCCTTACAGGAGCAGCTCACAGATTCCCATCCTTGTCACCAGACCCAAATGCCACTCGAGTTACAGATCCTGATCGATGTTGCCTGTCCAGCAGGGCTGAAACCAATGGCAAGGTAGTGCTTTATACATGTGTGCTTTAACAGTTAATATTACCCCCAACCCTCTCTGCCAGACAGGTTTTGCTGGTGGTGGGCACGTCACAGAGCAACCGCTGCTCAGCCAGGCAGGGTTCCCTGCTTGCTACCAAATATTTTTAAATACAATAAGTGGGGCAGGGAATAAATCCATAAATCCAATTTTTTCTCGTTAAATCCTTACATCCAGCTCATCCACGGGGGAACACATCAGACCCAGTGTACCCACGCAGGGAGAACCCTCAAGAATCCAGAGACACATCGACCAATATTATGATTTTAAAAACCTCTCAACATTTCCTCAGCAGCTGCCAGCAGCTCCCCAGCCCTGCCTGCATTGGCTGGACCATTGCTGCAGACAGGCCAGGCCAGCCACACATCCCACACAGCCCTGCTGCTCTGCTATGGTCATTTTCCCAGATCCCAAGCGCTGCATTTGGGAGGAATATTTTGCACGCGCTGTGTGTGTTTTAAAGGTTAATTCCTCCTCCAGCACCTTCTGCTTGACAGATTTGTCCAGCATCGTCCACACTGTAGAAAGCAGCCCCATGCCAGGAGAGGCACAGTCACCCCTGCAAAGCACAGCCAGGCAATGTTCCTTGACCCATGCCAAATTTCCAAAAAAAACACCCCAAAAGCAGAATATCGAAAAATCATAAATACCCTCTGGGGCTCTTGGTAGAACAAAACATTTTTCCTGAGCAAATCCATTTCCATATATGCACCGTCTGGCTCTGAGATGGGTTGGATGGGGAAGGCTCTGGAAAGGCAGTTACATGAACCAACGTGCTGTAAATCTCCTGCATTAAGTGGGATATCATAATCCACAGTCATTTAGCAATTTAAGGATCATCATGTTGACCCAGCTGACATGATGTTACCTTAGTTTACCTCTATGTCCTGCCTACAAAACAGCTCCTCACCCATCAGGCAAGACTCACAGGAGCAAGCCAGAAACAGAGAGATAGGCTGCTTGGAAACCTCTCCTTGGCATTTTTGCAGATGGCAAGAGGCAAAAGGAAACGTGGAAATCACCAGGCAAGTGGTGTCTTAACAATACTGCCTTGGGGGGGAGCACCCAGGGTCCCTAACCACTTTCCAAAAGAGCTTTCCCATCTTCACAGACCATAGTGGACACACAGCAGCACAGAAGATCAAGCTGAAGAAGGGCTGCTCAGCCTAACTGCCCAGCTCCCTAGGGACCTTCATCCATCGTGGCTGCAAACTGCCAAAGCCAAACACACAACCCACACACATTCCTCGGGGGCAAGGGAAGGGTAAACCCTCAAGCAAGCAGAGAAGGACTCAGACCAGGTCTGGAGAAGGAATGGGGGGGGGAAGCAATATTTTTCCCCATCTACACTAGATCCTCACTGAGCAGAGGGAGAAGAGGAGAAACCATCCTACTTCAAGCCTGAACCTCATGCCCTCACCCTAGAGGTTTGCCTGCACTACTATAGCCAGGAGAAGGAAGAAGAAGATGCAGCCAAAGGGTCCCCCACATCATTGGCCTCACATCAGACACAGTTTGCTATTCCCAAGAATACATTTGCTGAACAAAACTCTCTCCTCCCCTGACCCTGATGTTTTTTTCCCCCCCACCCAACCTCTTCATACCAAAAAGCTGCTCCTCCATGAGGTGGCTGCCAAGGACTCAGGGAGGGGCTTTAATCTTCAAAGCAGGCAGCCTGCAGGAAGCAGAGGGACCTCGTGGAACATCCTTTTTGCAGAACAGCTGACCCAGCACCACAGAGGAGTAAGGAACTGCTCAGCTCTCTCCCCAGACTCACACTCCTCCACACCCAGCTAGAGGCAGGGAAGAGACAGCAACCCTAGGTTGGGCTTAAACAGAGCCAGCCCATGGGTGTGGGGAGGCCCCAGGTGAGGTTGCTTAGGGTCATTAAGGCCAATTAGTGCCCTCAATTAGGGAGGGCAACACAGGGAGATGCAACCAGTAACTAATGCAGGGATCCTGTCCCTGATGGGCTCACAGTGCTGTCTGCCCCTGCGCTGCGTGTACTCATTGTGCTGTACTTCACCATGCCCTATTTAACACTGCACCCAGCCCCGCTGAGCAGGTAAATCCAGTGCAGGATTAGTGCACGCAGCCTTTTTTGCCCTGTCACCAAAGCATAGACAAAAACTCATCTCTGTCCTGCAGCATGGTTGCTGGCAGGCTAAGCCTGTTGCAGTAACTGTAGGGCAGTGACTCAGGGCAAAGAGCCCCTTTTTTTGCTCTGCCAGACGAATAAAGCTCAGCTCAGGTATGAGCTGAGTCCCAAGCGCAGGGAAAGAAGCTGCTCTGGCCACGCTTCCTGCTGCTGGAATCCCTGGAACCACCAGGAGCCACTGGCTCTTCCCTCAGCTGCTGCCAACCCAGCAGATCCAAAGCCCGGTCCCAGACAGGTCCAGCACATCCCAGCATCACCAAAGCCACCTCTCCACCCAGCCTGGGCTGTAGCACCTCCAAAAAAGCCCAGTCTGTTCCTCACCTTTCCTCCAGTGCCACACATGTCACCAGGCTCCCCTCTTGGTCTTTCCATAGGAGATGGCCCTGTGATGAGTGGGTCCCTGTTTTTCCCTCACTGTGGGTATCAGCCTCTGTGGCACCGAGTAACTTGAGGGTTCATTGGCCCCCAGCCACTCCAATGCCAAGCTCTAAAAAGGGACTTTGGTTTCTAGGGTCTGGTTTTGCTTTGGGAATTAAAATACCTTTCATCATCACAAACAGCACAACAAAGATAAAAAAAAAAAAAAAAAAAAAAAAAACAGGTGGGGAAGGGAAATTAAAATAGTTGGAGGAATTGGAACTGGAATGCATGGGACCTCTCTGGTCACATCCCCCACCCCAAGAAAGTAGCTTCCATCCCCTCTTTATCCAGGCAGGAAAAGTCTCTGGCTGGCCCATAAGCAATTCTCAGCCTTTTGGAGACACGGCAAAGCCCCTTTCACACAGACCCAAGGTGGAGGTGCCACGAGGAGCCCTTGGCAGAGGCTTGGTGCAGCCCCAAAACCCAGCCTGACAGCTTGTCGAAGCCTTGACAAGCCCCCAGACTCCCACAGAGCAGGAGCAGAGCCATTTAGTCCAGGTGAAAACATTTTTCTGCTGAAAAAAATAAGGAAAAAAAGCTACTTAGGAATGCTGACTGGAATAAAGTCAAGAAAACCATATAGAGAGTAAGAAGTGTCACAAAAGGGCTCTTTAACTTCTATTTTAAGACAAATACTAGATCAAAAGTCTGTTGCTGTACATTACTGGCTGAAGTACACCTATCTTATCAATGTCCTCTTTCCAAACCATGAAGGAAAACCCTGCCTGGTGGGCTGCACTGCTGTCTGGCCTGGGGAGCTCTGCCATGATGAGAATCCCCCCCAGGTTATTCTGGCAGAGGCCATGCAGTTTTGCCCTGGAGAGATAGGCCATGTGGCCAAGAACTTTTTTATTAATCTTATTTCTTTTTTAGTCTTCTTTTATATGTGTATATATATATAAAGATTTGGGAAAACAATCTGTCTTCTAAAAATATGAAAATTCTGGGCCAGCCCCTACCTGGTCAGTGCCTCTCCAACGTGTCTTGACAGACAGATCAGGGCTATGCTTGGGTGTCCCAGAGGAGCACAGGGGTCTGACGGTGGAAATGGTACTTTACTCCAAAATGCCCTGTAGCAAAAAATCCTACAGATGCTGCTCCTCGACCCCTCTTCAAGCCTCGCCAAACCCTGTATCCACTGGGGAGATTTTCCTGTCAGGGGTTACACTAACTGTAATTACGAAGCTGTGGGGATTCCCCCCCCCAATCTGTATTTTATGGGGCTGACCTCATCGGGGTGGAAAGTACAAGGGGAGCAGCAGGGAAGGCAAGTGCAGCCCCCTCCACTCCCACCTGCTTGTATTTTTAATTTGCTTTCTGCAATTCCCTGCCTCTGCAGAAGAGCCGGGTCATTGTCACAGCAGTTGGGGTGTGATAGTGAGATATGAGAGCTGATGAAGAGCAGTGAGCTGGGGAGATGCTGGCAGCAGAGGGGCTGCCCTCCCACAGGAGCCCCAAAGCTAGGACGGGTGGAGGGAGAGGTGACAGCATCTTTAGGGAGCAAGCTCTGGCGAGTGGCTGCAGGTGGCAAATTTGGCCAGTGCTGTAAGAAATCTCTATTTTTCCCTGCCTCAGATGCCTCCTCCAGGTTTTCCACCCTCACCAGTAGCAGAGTTCATTTCTGCCTGGGCCAGGCTGATGGAGAATAGTACGAGCACAGAAATGGAGCAACTTGCCAAAATAATAAATAACTGTCAATTAAGGAACTGACGAAGCACAGAGGGAGATGCAAACAGTCTCACTCAGCCCCTACAGCAACAGCTACGGCCAGGACAGGCATGGCTGATCCATGGCATGGACCCTACAGGCCAGGAAATGGTCTAAATCGGACTTCTCCCCTGCAGTATCCCAGGCTGCTTCCTGAGATATTATTGTTTTCCTTCACCCTCTTGATGTATTGTCCTGTAACATGTTTGGGGTTTCCCAGTGTGTGCCAAGAAGCCGCTGGCCGTGACGCAGCAGCCCGTTTTTGAGCTGCCAGCAGCAGCACCTTCCTGCAGGAAGCCAGGAAGTGCAGCCCCCTCTGAAGCTCCCCAGGGTTCTCCCACCTTCTTGTCCAGGGGGATTTATTTTTAACACCATCAGGGGATGTGAAGAATAACAGTTTGGGGGAAAGGGGAGGATGAACAGCGTCACTGTGGCCCTGTGAATTGCACAGAGCCAGCTGAAGAGCAGAGCCCATCATGCTGCTCCAGAACATAAGCCACGTCCTGCCTTTTCCTGGATTTGGCCAAATAAAGGAGGGGAAGGAAAAAAAAAAAGACCAGGCCACACCTTTCCTCAGCCTTGTTCCCAGGCAATAAAAATATCTTGGAGCCGGAGCTCCGGCTTCGCAGCTCGACCACTGACAGAATCAGGTTGTGGGCCAAGGCAGTGGGGACCTCACCTGCGTCACTTGGCTTTGCTTTCCCACAGGGTGGATTCTGAGGACCCCAGATCCCAGGCAGCATTGGCAGAAGCCATTTGAGTAAGGAAATTAATGCCCTCCCCTTCCCGATGGTCCCGTGGACCTCCTCCTCCTTCTCCTCCCTGCCCATTACCTGCTTGTGGCACTGAGAAGCCCCTGAAAACTCCAAAAGCTCCCCCGGGGACCCTACACCCAGGGCCACATTTTTCCAAGCATCTCTCCAAATATATATGTCAGCAGCAGAGAGGGGAGGAGAGCAAGGAAAAAACATGGTGTGAGTATCCATCTGCCTGCAGATCGTTAATTCTCCCTGGGGAGCCCCGGAGCTCTTTCATCTGCTTTTTGCTAAGTTTAGGTTAGGGAGGTTTTCGGGTGCAAGTGCAGTCAGGGAAAGGCTGAGGAGGAATTTGGGCAGGCAACAGGAAAGCTTTTTCCCCGTCTGGGAGGCATCCAGTCAGGACAGAAACAATCCTGGACACCGAAAGCTTTTATAAAAAGTAAGAATAGATGTTTACTCACAGGAAAGCGAAGAGCGGAAAAAAGTTATCAACACCATTGTTTGCCACAAATAATTTCACCTTCTCTGGTCATATAGCATATTCAAAACAACTCTGCTTTTTCTTATTTAGCATCACATACCTACCAGCAAATACATAGCACCTACGTAGCTGGGCTCACCCCTGGCCAGCCCCAAGGGCTCTGCTCAGACTCACCCCTAAGCAGAGTCCGTTTCCCATCGCCTCTACATCCCTTCCTCGCTCCTGGCACCTCGTGGCCAAGAAGACCTGACCCGAGCCCTGCTTTTACAGCCAAGCTGCCCCTCTGCGACTGTATTTATGGCACTGACATCTCTTTAATTGCCGTTTATGAAACACCCTGCCACAGCCTGGAGTGCAACAGCTCAGCTAAGAAACCATCTCTATCCTGTGCTGGCTGCAGCACAGCCTGCCGGAGGGTCGCCGGTTTGGGAGTTCATGGTCAGGCTTAGGCGATGTCAGAGTAGTGAGGGACTGAAAACTTACCCCTCTTTAGGCACAAGTTGTGGTCTGTCCTTCCCTGACATTTCCACAGTGTCCTGCTCCCAGGGAAGGGTCCCTCTCAGTCTGATCCACGGCAAACTGGTTTTTCATCGGGACCTTGCGGAGGGCTCCTGCCTTGACAGTCAAGACCTCACAGCCCCTCACAACTGATGACTCGGTGGAAAATGCAGTGTGCCCAAAGCCCTCCGGCCAAGGCCAAGGGCACGGGATCCCAGCACCACCTCCTGGCAATCCACTGCCATGCACAGCCCGCTGGCTGTGGCACAACAAACCCAGCAAGCCATGGGGACCACCCCGGGAGAGAAACCGGGGGCTGCACAGACCCCAGCCTTCCTTCTGTCTGGCCAAGCCTGGGTATTTTCCCCTTTCCCCAGCATCGTGGCTGGCCCCAGGGTGGCTGTGGGTGCAGGACCCCCAGTTGCATCCCCAGCAAGCAGCAGCTGCCTGCTGCAGGGTGAATAGTGACACGGCTCACCCAACAGGCGACCGAGTTTAATTTGAGATGAATGGGCATCTCCTTTAATTTGAGATGAATGGGCACCTCCTTGCCGCCCATGACATTTTCATTGCAGAATAACAAGGGGAGAAAAATCCAATTAGGTGACAAAGGGGGTCCCTCTTCGGCTGTGCAGCCCTGCGTGGGGCAGCCAGGACAGCATAGCATCCCGCGGGAGAGCAGGGACAGACCATGGGAAAATAAGAAAACCTTCCAAAAATTCCTATCATGATACTGGAAAGGCCAAACTTCAGGACATCAAGGCTCCTGAAGTGCACCTGAGAAATGTAGTTCTAAAGACAGTTGCTATTTGCACCTCTAGGATCCCATCCGTAAGTTTCCCATGTCACTGAGATAAAGCTAAAGTGGCCCAGAGTGAGACCAGCAGGGCACAGATACCTCCCAGCTACAGAGCCCAAGGGCAGTGGGGTAAATATCCTGAAGCCAAGAACACGTTGCTCCTGAAAGAAAACACTAATACACTAATAAAAATTGGTAGGTTCCTTCTGGGGCATCCATTCCCACCACCAAGTATTCAACCAAACCCAGTTCCAGGAGCAGGTGAGGATGAATCACATCACAGTTTATTACTAGAGGATCTTTTTCAAACCACATAAGATTTTGGCTAACCCTGGGTTGCAGCTTTTTCCAGCAACAGGTGCCCTGTCACAGTTTTAGTTGTGTGCATTAACAGCAGTACCTTTTGTCTCCAAGTTCTGGTGCCTGAAGAAGGGGAGGATTGATGGCGGGACTCCCGCACATTCAAAACCCCCTCCTGTCCAAATGCAGGGACGATGGGGCATTGTGGGGTGCAGTGCGGGCATAGCAGTGCACTGGGAAAAGCAAGGGGTGTCCCTCACATAAATAACAGCTGGATTTTAAAGAAAGAGTGATAAATGGTAACTCCACACTCCCTTGGGAATTATTAACAGTGGGGGAGGCTGAAACCTTGGCTTTGCCTCGGGAGCCGGGCTACACAGCGAAAGCCGATGGGTGTGCAGGTGGTCAGGGGAGGCCGGAGGTCCAGCCAGGAGAAACAGGTCCCTGCCAGAACAGCACAGGGGGCTGTGATGGGGTACGGCACCTGCATGTCCCATGGGACACAGATGGGCTGCACAAGGGGAAGGACCCCCTGTCTCCTCTCCTCCCTGGAGACCCTCAGGTGGCTCCAGCCACAGCTCCAGGTGGCCACCGCTGAGTATTGACCCAGCGCTATCTCAGCTCCTCCCTTATCAGGGCCAGGGCCAGCTCTGGGCATCAGCACCTGCCCCATTAATCTTTCCCCTGTCCAGCAGGCACGAGGGCTTGATGGATAGGTACCTGGGGGGGTGACAGGGAGAGGGTTTTTCTTTTTCTTTCAGCTCCTGACATTGCCCTTTCCCTGGAGAGGGGACTGGGGGAAGGAAGGTGCCTTTATATCTGCCTATACTGGTGGCAGTGTTTTCCAGCTGAAATTTGGGTACTGAAGACTTGGGGATATGGTGCCCTGAGGAAAAGAGGAGACAAGCTCCACTTGTGTACACAGATTGGGAAGGGGCAGGGTGTGGGGGAAGGTAATTTCCCTGTAATTACTATCTGAAATAACGAGCTGAGCCTGAGCAAGGAGCCCACATTTCCTCCAAAGCCTTCAGGGTGAAGATGGAGATGATTCTTCACACTGGGGCCCACCCTAGGCAGAGCTGCACAAAGTCCAGGCAAAAATCACATCTGAGGCCCCAGAAAAAGGAGGTAAAGCCTCACAGCTCTGCCTGAAATGAAAACAAAAGGCAGTGATTCTTCATGGCTGCAGCTGCACAATTCCTGGCTGCAAGGGTTAAATGTGATCAGAAATGTCTGTGGGGACCATTACACACAAAACCTGTGTGTGTCCTCAGGGAGGGAAGCCCTGTGCTTTGTCCAAGTCAGGTTCCCCAGCAATGATGGTGGGAGGATGAGGTGGTCCCGAATGCCTCATCCCCAGCACCCTGCTCTCACCCATGGCCCAGTGAACATCACTCTGAGAGTGCACCAAGCTGTAGCTGCTTTTCCATGGGCCAGCATGCACCCACCTGCTTGTCCTGGCATGCATTTTTTAGGGGTATCCCCAGTCAGAGAATAACCAGGGAGGCAGGATGACCTGAGCAAAGGCAACATCGCGTTTTTTCCATAAAACCCACCTGAGGACACTGTGTCCAGGAGTGAAGAAAGATGCCATGGGTGTTACCATGCTCCTCCTCCTCCAGGAAGAGAGAATATCACTAAATAATCTGAGCTTGGAAGAGTCTTACTTGCCATCCAGGGACTTGGATTCACAAGAACCTGCTCAGAGGTTAGCTAGCATGGTCCAGCCCAGTTCCAAATACACATACACATTGATTTATCCTTTTCGTCTGCGCTGGAAAGCCCACGGCTCCAAAGGAGCGATGCCCACAGCTCCAAAGGAGCGATGCCCACAGGATTGGTCTCACAAAAAGCAGAACGCCACATCCATGTGCTGCAAAGCCTCTGAGCAGAGGAAAGGACACGGTGGGGAGAGAGGCCACACTCGTGGCAACTCCTCAGGGAGCTCACTGCCTGGTTGGTGCTTTAGCACTCTCCTTAAAAAGCCCCTTAAACCCTCAGGTTATGTTTCCTTTGATGGAGAAATGCCCAACTCTTTCAGTGAGGGTGCCACATGAATCCCAGGCAGGGCTTGAAGATGGTTTGGAGCACAGGCACCCCGAGCTGTACCCCCCCTCCTGCCCTCCCTGTCTGGGCTACGCAGACGGGATGGAGTTTCCCCCTTCCTTACACAAACTTGGGATCTCCTTTCAGCTATTGCTTTTTTTTGTATTGATTTTTAAAAGGGGGCACTGTGGCTTTAAAGAGCTTCCCAGACTTGCCTTTGTGACCGGAGAAGAGGGTGGGGTGCTGGCGGAGGTGGGGACCCAGAAGAAAGAAATAAAGAGAAGTACAACAAAAAGAAGTTAAAAGTGTGAGTGACAAGTTTTCGGCAACAGGCTTCAGCCCCTGTGGGGTCATTTGGGCAAAGAATGGCAACAAATGAACAAATGAGCTGGATTTTCATGCTTGGTGGACAGTGAATGAATAAGCATCTTTTAAAACCCTATCAGGAACTCTTTGGATTGTCATTATAGCTGGGAGGAGGGGGGGGAAAGGCAGACTTTTGAGGGCTGACCATGTGAAAGAATCCCAATTCTTTTGCCTTTTCTCTGCCGGCGAGTGTGGCTACACCAAAACGTGCGGGAAGACAGGCGTGCAGTCGCAGCCGAGCGTCCTGCCATGGCCTGGCACAGCAGCATCTCTGGGGGACAACAGGGTGTCCTGATGCACATTGGAAGAGGCAAGGTCTGCTCTGCTCTCGGGAATCCCCGCTGATTGCTAGTGGCGTGGAGGGGACAGACAGCAGCTCGCAGCCCCAGCTGCTCCTCCACCAGGAACCCTGACTGTAGTGTCAGAGACAGACAATGTAAGAGGGCAAGAGGCGACTCACTTAAAGCTGTATTTAGAGCTCAGAGTGGA
This sequence comes from Todiramphus chloris collaris, assembly GCA_025345505.1. Taxonomy (NCBI): domain Eukaryota; kingdom Metazoa; phylum Chordata; class Aves; order Coraciiformes; family Alcedinidae; genus Todiramphus; species Todiramphus chloris. The sequence continues at coordinate 10,699,996 of JANVCC010000057.1, forward strand.
GGCCTGAGGTCAAAGGAATTGCCCTGGGATTATGGGAATCACCTTCATTTTCTCGCCAGCCTTCAGACACGAGGGAGCCAGGCAGGAGCAAGGAGGAATGGGACAAGTCTGTCTCTGAGGAAAGGATCCTAGTTTTTCCCATTCCCTGGCCCTCGCAATGATCCTGCGCTCTCTGAGACATGCAATTAATTTACAGGTTCTGTTCTCAACTGTTTGTTATCCTCGGCCCCCCATTTTAACCTTGAGCAGGACAGACCATTGGTGAGGCAGTTGCAGGAGACTCCACTTCAAAGGCATGGCCAGAGCTTGCTGAATACCCTTACAGACAGAGTTTGGCAGGAAAATGCAGTTATGGAAAAGAAGGAAGGTTCATGAGGAGACACATTTAAAGACTTCTTATTTCTGTAGTAGAAGATGATATCACATGTTGAAAAGTCTTCTTATCTAAACAAAAACAGACCTAAAGCTGAGCGTTGGAGGCATGAAAACATCAGCTTGTAGCGAGGGGGTCTCCCCCAGCTGCGAAAATAAAAGTTGAGTCTGCCTTGTGTGCAATTTCGGAAATCAAACCTGGCAGCACTCGGACTAAGTTTGTTTTCAACCCATTGCCTGCAAGTACACGAGGACACAAGCCTGCGTCACTGAAACGGTCACGGTCCCAGCGGCCACCTGTTTCTTCCACATCAAAAAGTCCAGAGGCCATTACAGCAGCCGTGGCTATAAAGGCCAGGCACTGGCGCTGGGACAGCCCCATCAAGAGAAATGAGACCATCATGCACTAAACATAGAGAAAAGATAAATGGAAAAGGAGTCTTTCAGTCTTCATTATCAAGTTTCCATGGGTTTGCCAAAACCATAGCAACCAGTTCAAGCAATGATTAACCTAATAATGTGGAGGCAAAGAAAAAAAAAATGCATTCAAGCCCCTAAAGAAGTCACTAGTTCTCCAGAGGTAGTAAATCCGCCTTCCCCCCCGCTTCTCCCCCCCACCCCCCCCACCCCGCATAAAGCCCCATGGCTGGAAGACCAGAAACATCCTAAGTGTCCAGAGAAAAGAAGCTGCAATGCAGTAAAACCCACTGAAGTGACCACTTTCCCAAAATACAGCTGTATAGACATTTGGGAACTTTTGTAAACATGCTCTTCATAGGACTGTCATGTTCTTGCCCATTTTCTTGCCCATATAGACCCTGAGTTCTCTTTTACAATTTTTTTTTTTTTTAATGCTACTTTTGCAGACTAAGTGTGGTGTTATCCTCCTGAGTCCTGCAGCACACACAGATAGCTGGGGCAAGGTGATACCTCCCCATAGGGAGATACCAGAATGGAGCTGGAAGGGCAGGGAAAACATTAAATGATTTTATCACCCAAATAATCATGGTGTTTTGCCTGTGGCCACACACGGAGACCTTGGAGCACTTTGCAGACTGCTAGAGTATGAAAACAATACACAATTCAGCCTGAAAGGGGGGAAGGCGGGGGGGAATACTATTAGGTCTTTCATTCTGCCTATCTGATCTACGACACAGATAGATCACGTTCTGGACTATAACAGCACACACAGAGATAGGCACACACTGCCTTTTCCTAGTCCTCAGCCTCGCTTCATGGCCTGTGTTTCGCCAGCAATGTGGGTATTGCTTCTCAAAGCAATGAGTAGTCAAAGTAGTAGGGCTCTGCATGAATGAACAGGTCCCAGGAGGCAGTAGAAAGAGCAGACCTCCAAAAAAAAGCCTATGTAGAAAGCGAGACCTGCTCACCTTGCTTGTCAGCACAAACACCACAGTGCCCTTACTCCCTTCTCCCAGGTTCACAGGGCACCGGCAGCTCCTCTCTGGTGGACAGTTCATTGATCAAGGCTGGATCAAGTGCACAAGAACAGGTCAGGTTACTGCTTCTCCAAAATCCACCAAGCCCTATGTGTTTTCTGATCTGCAAAGTGTCTGTTTAGCACCAGGGCCGAGCTGGCCTCTCCCTTCGTCACAGGACTGATGTGACGGTCCTGTCACAGGACTGAGATGTTGCCCAGAGCCCACTCGAATGCCCAGCACTCCCCAGCTCGCCTGAGTCCGAGGAGAGATGCAGCAGGCAGAGGTCCGCACCAGGGCGGACTCCCCATAAAGCCGGCCAGGGCAGGCCCCGGGGGCTGAGCCCCGGCGTTGGGGAAGGCAGCGGGAGCGGGGAGAACCGCACCACTCCCCCTGCCTGGTCCGGGCTCTTCCGCCGCCTTCAGCACCATGGCCAGAGCCCGCGACGCCTGTGCGGGATGGGACGCGGAGGATGCTCCGCGCATCTCTCCGCGCACCGCGCATGGCTCCGCGCAGCCGCCATCCCCCAACCCCTCCTCACTCCGCGGGGTGTCCCTCGCCCCAGCTCGCCCCATGGCTCCCAGGGAGCGGGAGCAGCCAGCAGGGGAGAGGGGAATGGATGGATTAGGCACCCCCGCAGCTGCCCCCCGCCACTGTGGCGGAGCAGGGGTGGGGGATACGGCGGGACAAGGTCCCCGCGACCCCGTACTCGGTCAGGTTTCCCTCTCGCCTCCTTTGTTGCGGGGCGGGGGGGGGGGTGGGGGTGTTGTGCGTGCGTCTTTGTTTCCAGTAACCAAATTTCTTTTGTTCTACAAATTGCCTCAATAGCGTCTCTTTGCCGCGGGCGAACGGGCTCAGCTGAGAACAATTAGCATCACAATGGGCTTTTGGCCTCGCGGGCCGCTTTGTTTAGCGACTGCCGCCCCACTGGGGCAGCGCGGAGAGGGGAGCCGGCCCGGCCGTAAATCTACCAGCTACAAATTCAGTCCCCCGGGAGGAGAGGGCCGGGAATATTCCTCGCGGGATTCCTGCGATTTCTCTTCTCGCCTTGGTGTGGGAGGTATCGCCTTTCCCACCTCCTACGGTTTTAACACAGCCCTGCCTCGCTCAGGGCTGCAGTTTCCGACTGGGGGGTTACCCTCCGACCTCCGCGCCTGCCCGGCTAAACCCTCCACCAGGGAGGATGGAGTCGGCTTAGGGCAAAGCTGCCCCGGGGACCCGCACCACCCCGAAAGCTGGGGCGCTGTGCTCCGGGAACATCCCCAAAATAGCCCCCAGAGTCGAGACTGGCACTAAAAATCCGCCTGGGTGGGGAGGAGGGCTGCAGCCGGGCGCACCTTGCCGGGACGCGGCGGGCAGAGCAGAGCGGCTGCCCGGAGAAACGGGGTGTGACACAGGGACCGGGTGTTACAGTCCTGCGGGAGAGGATGGATGTCTGCAAAGAGAGGCCGGGTTTAAATGCGCGCTTGGGCACCCGCAGGCACACATCGGCGTGCGCACAGACACAGGACCCTGCTGCGCTGCTCTCCATCACAGCTCCTCCCCACGCACAAGAGCGCACCGGCACCGGGCACACCATTCATAGCCTCAGCGGGCACACCACCCTCGCAGAGGGCACACCACCCATCCTCGCAGCGGGCACACCATCCATCCCCGCAGCGGGCACAGCGCCCATCCCCGCAGCGGGCACACCGCCCCGGCGCTGGGCACACTCTCACCGCGCCGGGAACACCGCCCGCGCCCGGCGCTCCCCTTCCCTGGCGCGGGCTGCGCGCGATTTTGAAACCGCTAGCGAGCCCTCGGTGGAATAAAAACCCCACGGTGTTGCACAGGTCTGACCGCGACACACTTTATTCTCCTCCGTCCAAAAAACCACAGAACACAAATACAGCCGCGGGTCCCCTCCCCGGTACAAACAGCCGGACCACCGAAAATACTCTTATATACAAAATATATATTTGTTACGAAATATAATCAATAAATACCGATAGAGACGAATTAATATAATTTACCGTTTCCGAGTACAAAACCGTGATTTGTTTTTATCCGCCCGCCCCCGCTGAGCTCCAGCCAAGCGGGACGGGGCAGGGGGGAGCGGGGCTTCCCACAGCCCCCCGGCGCGCAGCGCAGGGAGTCCCCTCCCCGCCCCACCGGCTATCTCAAAGCCAAAGGGGGGGAAGCAGCCGGGTGGCGGACTCAGAGGAAGGCGGGGAAGGCGGCGGAGCCGCGGCGCAGGGCGGCGGGCGGCGGGGCGGCGAGGCAGGGTGAATCCCAGGGCCCGGGGGAGGCGGCGGAGGCAGTGGCGACAGCGGCGGGGGGCGGCGGGGGGAGCTCGGGCAGGCCCTCCTCGGCCAGGCGGAGGCTCTGGGTGAGCGCCCAGATGTAGTTGTGGGCGAACCGGAGCGTCTCTATCTTGGTGAGCTTGGCGTCGTCGGGGAAGGTGGGCAGGACGCTGCGGAGCGCGTCCAGGGCGGAGTTGAGGTGGTGCATGCGGTTCCTTTCCCGGTCGTTGGCCTTCATCCGCCGGCTCCTCTTCTGCTTGTTGAGCAGCCCTTCGCTCCGCGCCTTTCCGCGGCTCCGCCGCGCCTTTCCCTTCCTACGGGCCGCCGCTTCCCGCGGGACCAGGGTGGTGCGGGCCGGCGAGGCACCTCGGCTGCCCGCAGAGCCGCCGCCGGTCGCGGAAAGGGGATCCTCAGCGCCGCCGAAATAGGGCTGCCCTTCGCCCGGCGAACGGTCGCTCTGCGGGGCCATCCTGCAAAGCCAAGCCCTCATTAGCCGTCGGGGAGCGGCCGGCCCAGGGGTGCCCCTCTCCCCCGCAGCTGTACCTGCTGAGCCCCGGAGAGACAGCGGGGCAGGAGAGCGGCTCTAACTCCGCTTCCCCCCGCCCCCCTCGCTTTCCCTCGAGTGCGGGCAGGAAAGGTTGAGCGGCCGGCACACGACTGCTGTTAAGCCCCTATATATATAGGGCTAGCAGACAATGGGGATTTCCCGTCCGGGCGGCGTGTGAGCCCCCCCTCCCCCCCCGCCCGCCCGCCCGCACCCACCCCTTGGCACGCTTTTATCTTATCAGCCCGGCAGGAGCGTGCCGGGCCCGCCACCACCCGCCGCCCCGGCTCCCCACGCCGCAGTAGGTCGGGACCCCCCGCTGCCCCTTCTCCCCCCCCCTGCTCCGGACACCGTCCGCCTTCCCCCGGGACGGGGCTGACCGCGGGGGGGGCTGGTGCCCCTAGGCCGGGGCGGCCGCTCACGCCGGGCTCCTCGGGGGGCTGTGGCAGGGATCGGGGGCGGGTGGCCTCGGCCTCGGGTCCCGGCGGTGACGAGAGGCTCCCGGCTGCGCAGAGCAGTGCAGCGCCAGGCCCCACGCCCCGGGATAGCCCGGGGACGCATCGCCGGGACAGGCGGAGTCCATCCCTAGTGCCAGCCCTGGGGGATCCCCTCGGCCCCGCTCCGTCTTCGATCCCCTCGACAAAGCCACAAACATCTCCCGCGGGCCTGGCACTGAGAGACGCTGCCTGGACGCCCCCTATACCGCTGGGGGGGAGCGGGGGGACTCCGCCGCTTCCCACGGCCCCTTTCCTCTCTTCCCCAGCCCTGGGGACAGCCCCTCGCTTCCCGGGCACCGGCCTGCGGAGTTGCGGGCACTGCCCTGCGTGCGGCGGGCGCCGGCACGGTGGAGCGGAGGGGGACACGCTGTTCTCCTGTCACTCCACGCCGTGTCTTTGCTCCCCCGGGGAAACGGAGGATGAGTGCCGCGGGGGAAGGGCCCTCTTGCATCCCCCGGCCATCCCCGACCCGCCAGCCCGGCGCTGGGCCCGGGCAGGACCGCTCCACCGCCGGCGCTCGGTGCGCAAAATGTGCCGAGGACTTTTGCGCACCGGCTGCGGCAGGAAGGGAGGACCGGCCCGGGCTCGGGGCATCTTTCCCTGCTGGAGGGCGAGGAGCCGGGGGCGACGGGGCCGAGCTCTCCATGCATGGCCCGGCGCCCCCGGGGGTGCGGGCAGGGCCTACGGGAGGATTCAGCCCCAGCGGGGCGGGAGCCCCCCCGCTCCTTCACCAAAGAGACGCGGCGGATCCCGGCCGAGGATCCCGACGCTGGGAACGGCCGGATCGTCCCGCCTGGGCCGGGGCGGTGCGGGGGCAGCTTCCCCTGCCCGACCGGGTCCTCGGCCCCGCGGAGCGGTCGCTGTGCGGGGCAGTGCGAGGCAGTGCGGGGCGGGGCGCGCTGCCTGTCCAGGGGCGCGGCGCAGCGGGCGGGCAGCCCATCTCCCCCGCGGCGGCGCTCAGAGGGCGGGGGAGCGGGGCCGGGGCGGGGGACGGCCACCGCCGCGGCTCGGGCGCCCCTTCTCGAGGGGCGGCTCGGAGGGCAGAGGAGGATGAATAGGAAGGGCCCGGCGAGGTTGGGGTTTTTTTTTGTGTGCCTGAGCAATTGGATGACAAAAAAATCTGGTGAGCGAGTTTCCAAGCCTCAGACTGCCCACTTCAAACGTCCTTCAGACAAAAGCTGAAGAGGAAAAGAAAGCCCCACCTGGTACCGCTGTTTGCTAAAATAATAATAAATAGATTTCGTTTAATAAATAATTACAAGAGACTGTAAAGTGGAGTGCTTTGGGAAGCATTAATCATGGGGCTGGGGGCAGACATCACCTGCTGGCAAACAAGACAACTTTATTGTTAAATCACCTTCCCACTGCCACTTTCAGATAACTCCCTCCCGTCGCCACAAAGCCCGGCCGGGTATGTTTACTCATAGTTAGCATAACAAGCACCATATTACCACAAACGTGATAAAAATCTCCGGGGGCACCTCGGCGGACTCCCGCTCACACCTGGCCGGGCCGCCCCGGCACGGAGCTGGCACCCAACGGCCCTCCCAGGAGGGGCCCTTCTGCCGTTTACATTGGCCTAGGTTATGCTGCTTTATAACAGGTTTACTGCAATCCCTATCTCCGGGCCCTATTTGTCTTATTTTATTGAAAACATATGGTAACCAGCCCAGCCCCAGCGCATCCCTCGCCTGCCAGGCGTCGGGGACGTTTTGCGAGCCCGGGCTCGGCTGCAGTCCGCCTGCCTTGCCGAGGGCTGTTTGCTCGGGAGAGGGGAGGGCAGATAAGGCTATGCCCGTGCCCGTTTCCGACCCCTCTCCCCCAGGACCGAGGGGCCACCGGCCGCTCCGCGCCCTCCGCCCGCCCCGGGGCCCACCGGTGCGCGCCCGCGCCCTCTCCCCGCGGGGCCGCGGTCCTGGCGGGGGGCGCACGGCGGAGGCACCTGCGGCGGGGCCGTCCCTTTCTTCCCCCGCTCCCCCCCGGGCCGGGGCTGCTCAGGAGGTACCGTGATTTGCGGTGCCATATGTCGAACGGCTCGGCGGAGCGCAGCCCTTCAGAGCCGGAGCAGCTGCTGCCCCGGCCCTACCTACCCGGCGCATAATACCTGGGAGCCGCAGCCCCGCGTCCCCCTTTGAGACGGCAGCGTGGCTGGGCCGGCTCCGCGCCTCTGTTTTGTGACTTTATTGTGGGGCCCAACAGATGCACGACTGCCCCTCCTGCCCCTCGCCCCGGTGCGAGCGCGCTGCTCGGGACACAAGGAGCACAGATGCCAGGCGCAAGGTGCACCAGATGCCCCCCTTTGTGAATTCAAACAATATTTCTCCTTTCCTCCCCCTTCTTCCGACGAGAGGGAGTGGAGATAGGGTGCAGAAAGAAAAATTTTTTTTTTTTTTTAAAAAGAAATAGGAGAAGAAGGGAAAGCCCCAGTAAACGGCGCCGGGAGCGCGTCCCTTGGAGCCTCCCGACGGGGCGCACGGGTGGGCGCGGCGCCGCCGCCCCAGGCAGGGAGCCTCGGGGACACCCTGCCCGGGCCCGGGAAGCGGCCGGCCAGGGCGGGCAGGGGCTGGGGTACCCGCCCTGGGGAAAGGAGCTTCCCCGGGAAATCATTAAGTACCCAGCGAGCGCTGACCAAACGCTTCCCCGGGGCCGTGAAGAGGCAGAACGGCTGATGGAGCTTGGGAACACGGCGGCAAAGCCCGTTTCGCCACCGTAAATCTTCCTGGCTGTCAACCATGCCTTTTGTGGCCGGGGTCCGGCACAAGAGAGAGTCCAGAGCAACTGGTACACGGGCTGAGGGCTTGGCATGCAACAGCCCTCCCCCGTATGGGCCAGGGCCACTGTAAAGGAGGTCCCCTCCTTGGGTGTCCTTCTCTGCAAAGTAAGTTCTGCACAAGACAGAAGAAGCTGTGCAAGGAGAAACATCTTCCTAAGGTTAGAGCCCATTCCTGCCCTGGCACTGGCACAAATACACCAGCTGCAAACACCATTCCTCTCCATAACCATCTGTCATCCCTCACCCTCTCCGTGCTGCAGAAATCTGCCTCAAAAGGCCTGATCTGCCAGAACTGATGGGTTTTCCTCTAGCTGCAGTGGGACCTGGGCTCCACACCTCACATGCTTCAACTTACAAGGGCTGGGAGCTGAGGCTACTCAGGGGCAGGAATAACCTGGGGTGAGGGTTGTCATCACTGCACCAGGAGAAGCCCTGCAGAGTGCCCAGAGAAATAAAACCCAAGAGTTTCTAGTATGCAATCCCACTCTACAATAAAGCTCTCTCCTTGAGATGCAGCCTGACAGGAGATGGCTTCATAAGGCTGCAAGAGCAGACATCTGTTCTGACACAGAAACATATTTTGGGTCAGAATGCAACTATCTCAAGCACGGTAAAAACCTGGATTACCTCTGTATGGGGGAGAGGAAAGGAAAAGAAATACTACAGAGAGAGAAGGCAGGGAACAAATACCAAGTGCAAAAGTGTCAGTCAGATTCTAGCCCGTGGTGCCGACAGGTGGGTGCTCTGAAACCTGTTAACTTTAAAGTATTTACTCAACCATCCAAGTATCTGCCTGGGTAGGGAAAAATGGTCCTCACCTCCCTGTGAGTTGGTCACCTCCCATCATTCCCAGATGTGTCGTATTTGCTCCCTTCTCTGTTTGTGGCAAGTGGTTCCTTGCCTCAACCCATTTCACCTGTCAGAAAGGGTTTCTCCTCTACCCTGATGACAGCCTGGGCAGACAGCAGGCGTTACACTCCAGCACACTCTCTCATTCAGGTTTTCCAAGTGCTTTAATCTTTACAAGTTTTTGGCATGATCTTGCAGAAACTACCACCACCACCATCACATTCCTTTGATGGTTGCATGAAACACAGTGGGGGCTTAACAGGTGTTCAAGCACTGTTGGACAACACAAACTGCAATATTCATTTGCATCAGCCCTCCTTTGGCCATTAATAAACAGTCACAGACCATGGATATGCTGATCTCCGATTCTCATCTTCCCCATTAGCACTTCTCTCCTGTAAAGGCAAAAATCTAATATCTGGCGTTTTGATGAACAATGAGATTATTAGCAGTGTGTTCTCCTCATACTGGCTCACTCTGAAACTCCTCACGCCACCAAATGCCCATCAAACAAACAGGTAGTGCTTCCCAACCTCCAAAAATAATTAAAGATGTGCTTTCCTCTCTGATTTAGAGGCTCCACTGGTCAAGTTTCAACATAGGAAAAGGCACCAGAGATGGCTTTTGAGAAGTGAAAAAGTTGCTCAAAGCCAGAAGTCTGGAAGGAAATTCCTCACCTGGCCTGGAAACAAGGGCAGAGGTGTCCTGATAGACTCACACACCACTAACCCCTCCCCAGAGCTTCGCTAAAGCCCTCAACATGAGACAGAGATGTGGGGGCTTTAACCCTTCCCTTGCCCACCTATCCATATCCCTGGTACATGACTCCATCCTCTTTCCAACCACCCCTGTACCAGCCCCATCTCTTCCTGTCTCCTCCCTCCTTGCAGTCTGAGGAAGAAGCATCCCTCCTCACCCACCTTCCTCTGACTCAGCTTCACCATCCCCTCGCTCCCATCTCCACATCTTCATGCCCTTCTCCTGGCACGCCTTGCGGTGGTGTCCCCACCAGACAGTTTCTGTGCCCCATCCCAGCTTTCTCCAGCTATTCCTGCCCATCCCAGCTCCTGGTGCTGACACTTCTCTCCCAATCCTTCATCCAGCATTGGCCTACCTGCTGAGTTCCCAGCCTTTAAATCAGAGAATTCTGCTGCCCTGCACTACTGCAGTGCTGAGGAGAAGGAAAGTTTCTACTGAGAAGGGACCACTTTCTTCCCTCAGTTGAGGTATATGATGAACCTGGGGTGGCACGGCCCCTCCTGTCAGCCTACACGAGGACCTCTGGGAAGGCGAGCAGCCAGCCTGACTTCTGTATCTCAATGAGAAATGTTGTGTTTCCAATAAAAAGTAAAAAAAAAAAATATATATATATATAAAAAATCTGGATATTTTCACTCAAAACACTGTGCAATCGTAACACATCATTTCAGCTGCAATCCAGCTCTGCAAGACCAGTTACCACCTGCTTGTACCAGTCCTTGGCAATGCAGTTTTAGGCAGCTGTGATCAAACCTCATGCCAACAGGTTGGAACAGCGGGAGAAAGGCAGTGACCTCATGGCAGGTAACAGCAGGGAAACCTCAAAGCACACACCTGCCTGGGTGTATCCAGAGCATTTAATGATTTGGGTGGTCATGCCAGTACCAGCTTTGCCTGTGGAGCTGGGCTTCAGCCCAAGCCATGGGGGAATGCTCCAGCCCACAGCCCAAAGGGCAGCCCCCAGGAATGGGGCTCTCACCCACAAAACCCCTCATTCCCAGCCGCCCTGTGAAGCTCTGACAAGTCCTTTGAAGCTGTGCAAGGGTCTGACCTGGGTTCCAATCATGCCATAGGTTGGTGGCACGGCACTGGCACTGGAGACCTAGGAGGCACGGGGCTGCCTCCGACATGTGCATGCACGTGTCCCAGGGTCCCAGCAGCTCCCTGGGTTTTGTCAGCACCCTTATCAGTTTGCTTCATTACCACATTTCTTCAAACCTACTACAGCTCCTTTGGGTGCCTTGCCCCAGCTACTCCTGGCAGCTCCCAGTTTCTGGCACCATCCAGGGGTGTCTGACTCCAGTAAAGCCCCTGTATTCAGTGACACATCATCTGATGTCCACTCACCATCCAAAATCCCCTCGTTCTGGGGCTATGCCTCCCTCCCCCAGCTCTTCACCACAATCCCCACCATTTTCCACCATCATTTAAGTTTCTGAAGTAATTTCTTTTTTCTTTTTTTTTTTTTCCCCCCCTTTTTTTTTTTAAAGCAAACCATCTACCATATGTTCTCCCCTGAAAGGGGTAATTGTTAACAGATCATTAAAACACCGTGGCGAGTGCTCCGAGATTCCTTCCCTCCATCTTATGCATTATCCTGTCTCTGTCACCCTTTCAATGCGGCTTTGAGGGCTCTGCTTTTCTAACTTCCTTCTTGGAAAACAAAACAAAACAAAACAAAACAAAAAACCAAAACAAAAAAAAAAAAAAGAGAGAGAGAGAGCCATTAAAGTGACCCTCTTCACAGCTCTCCTCCTTGCTTTTCAATGTCTTTTTCGACACCCAACAATAATTGGGGCAGGGGGCTGGTGTGCCGCCGCCGCTGCCCCTGGGCTGGGGGTGGCAGGGCTGCATCCTGACCCGTGTGTGGGGCTCTGTGGTCGGGAAGGCAGGATGAGGTGTTGCAGGGGTGCTCCAGATGCCCTGTGGCCTCTCCTTTCACTGCTGGGCAATGGGGCCATTCACTATGGGATGCTCAAAAGCTACATCCCATCCTTCCCTGCTTCTGAGATGGGGGCTGCAGGATGAGCCCCTAACACACACTCCCCCCACCACTGAGATAGAGAGTATTTCTTACAAAGCTCATTTCCTCACATGGATAACATGTTTTCAGTGGCACAAATGAATTTTATACGGAAATAAGCTAACAGCTGGCTGAGAACTGAACAAAGCCCAGAGATGGAGCTGTTTCGTGAGGCTCGGACAGCTTTTCCTGGAGGATGAACACTATTTTAGGTAACAACAAATTCCAGGAGGCTGGGGACCATCAGGGCATGAACCGCTCTTACCTGAGCCAAAGTCTCAGCTGAGTTGAGCACCAGGACAGCACCAGACTCTGTCCCCTTCGCTGGGAGAGGAACCTTCCCAGAGCCATACCTGTGCATCTCCCAGAGCCACACACAGGGAGATGGACCCCAGGTGGGCTGTGCCATCATCTTCACCAGCTCTGTTCAGTGATACCTTTTTGCAAGGACAGTAAGCCAGCAAATCTACACCAAGCCTGGGATATGTCACATACTGTGACAAGCCAGGGGACTGAAAATCATCACTATCATCTCAGGTGCCCTAGATGAGCCAGAAAGGCTTGCATCTGCACAGCCTCTCACCAGCAAGAGAAGGGCATGGAGGAGACCCAAGAGAGGCAAAGGCATGTTCCAACAGCAGCATTAAACACACCCAGTTCCAGTGTGATGGCTGCCAAACTCACCATGAGCACCAGCTACGAAGGTCTCAGGTCAGGGGACACCTCATTGCAGGCTTTCTGACTCTTGTGATCAGAAAAGTTCAGGTTTTCAGAGCTTACAGTTATGTTCTTACCTGCATCTCCTCCCCTTCCACCGTGGACTTGGCCATTGCCCCAGAGGACTGGGTTCCCTGACCCACTACAGCTTTCAGCCAAGCTTCAGGCACCGTTTGCACTACTCCTCTGGTGCAGGGACATTGCCCAGCACTGGCGTGGAGGTTTTTGAGTTAGTGCTTACCCATCCCATCAAAGGAGCATGTTGCATGGGATCAGAGAGCACTGAACGCCTGTGCTGGGAAAGATGGGGAGCAGACAGCTATCCTGGTAGCAAAACCCAGTTACATTTTAAAAAAAACCCAAAAACCCAGACAACTCAAAGCCCTGCATGCAAAATTCTTCAAGGGCCAATATTCTCCAGCAGTTTAATGGCTTTGCCAGTGCCTGCACGTAGCTGCAGGGACCTCACAGGCTGCTCCTTCCTTGGCCAGGTGCCTGCCAGCCTGCCACCCCAACCCGCTGCCTCCCTGGCTCTTGCCCTTCAGCCAGCAGGTTTATCCCACCACCCTCCAAGCCCCCCGATGGTGTTGCTATGCTTATTTTAACCCAGCAAGCTGTAGCCTCAAGCAGGAGGAGACACTGCTGCTCTACTTTGCTCCAGCCAAGGGATAAACCCTGTGTGGTTCCCACTGCAGGGTCACTGAGCACCACAGGAGCGCTGCAGTGAGTGATGCTCAGATGGTGCTGGCAGCTCCTTGTGCTTCCCCAGACGAAGCCTCCTCATCCCCAAAACCTGCTGCAGGCAGGAAGAGTCCCACCCATGGTGCTGACCCCCAAGAAACCTCCAGGGAGGCTGAGCACCACAACAGGTAGTGATCTGCAAACCCAGAGCCTGGAAGCATGAGGCAGCTTTGCCCTGCTGTACACGTCCCAGGCAGACGAGCTCTTCCTCTCTCCAGGATGGCAGCTTTCACCTACCTCCATCTCTTCATCAAGTTAAAAACTTTCCATGGAAGAAAAAGTGCCTCCTTCAAGTGAGAATGCTGGAAATGGTCAGGACACTCACATTCTCAAGGGGGTTTAACAGCTGCCTTTGCTGAGGGTTGCTCTTGCTCCTGCAAGAGGCAAAATTTTAGCCCTTATAGCTGCAGAGACAGACTTCAGGCCAGGAGATGAAGACAAACGACAGCAGTACTCCCATCCTGAAAGAGAAAACATACTGAGTCTGGGTGAGTTTTGAGAAGCATGATGGACAGAACATAATTTTGACAAGTCCAGTAGCAGGTTTGCTCTTACCACTACGAATGAAGATGCTGCCCTCTCTACCCCCTCCCCCAAAAAGCATAGACATCAAACAGGGATGCAAACCTAAGGCAACTTCCCGTGCCACCACTGTGCTTGGGGTCATGCCAATCCCTCTGGCCTAGCAGAGCCCAGAGGGTCCTGGGCAGTAGAGGCACATGCACTCTGTGGCTGAACACCCACCAGATTATTTCTTACCAAAAAAGCAATTCCTGAACTCGTGCAAGCACCTTTTAATACTAGCTTGTACAGAAAAGTCAGGAGCACTGGGAAGTGCACTGGGAAAAGGGCCTTAGGAATACAAATCTACAAAACAACTTGATCTAAATGCTTTTCTACATCTTAGACCCCCTTTTCTTTTTCCCCCCACCAGGAGGAAATTATCTCATCCCACCCCCGAGGCTGGTTTTCCAGGTCAGGTTGTAGTGTGCAGCCCTATCCTGAGTGCCCCCCTCTGCTTCAAGTACAGATGCTAATTGCTGCAGAGGTTCAGGGATAACGAGGGATTTCCAGCTTTGTCAGGGAGGGACAAAGCCCATGGAAGCTGTGCCTGTCCAAGGGGGTTTCCTGAGGGAGGGCAGGGACAGGGCCACCAGAGAAACCCTGGTACTGCACGGACACACCAAGCAAAGGTGGAATTCATTGCAAGCAGAGATTTAATCAGCGCTCTGCAATATGGCAAACCCACACCAGCAGAGGGAGAGCTGCTCAGAGTTGCACTCATTAGAGATTTTCATTGTGTGACATCATCATACAGCATACATACCGTGCAGAATGCTTCAGCCAGGCCCTCAACTCACCAGCACACATCACCCAAGTGCCGTGCCAAGACTGTGCCTGGATGGCCTATAATTTCTTGAAATATAGATGCAAATCTCGATTTCTATCCGAGCGGTGTGTGATTCTCAGCGCAGAACCCCTGTGCCTTGCTGAAGTGGTGCAGTGACACTACTCCCTGAACCCACAGGGGAGGGAGGGCAGTTAAATTCAGTATCATCATCAGGCAGCTGGCACAGAGGAGCTGTTGAAACCCTTTGGGTTCCTGGCTGTTGAATGGGCAGCTGCCCCTTACAGCTGTCCCACAACAGAAAAGCTCTGAGATGAAGGCAGGAGAGAGGCAAGGCAGGGGTTGGGCAGCAAGAACCAACAGGGGTGATTTTTGCAGACAGGGAGCACAGGAAAAGCAGGAGCACACAGAAGATGGACAATGGGAAGCTCATGGTTTTTGGAACACTTTAAAATTACACACAAAAATCCTGTAGCAGTTACCTTGGTCTATTAAACAGCAGGCAAGGAGCACTTTTAAAAGTAGGTTAAGGATGCATCTGCTAGGAGTGGTCCAGATGTGGCTGCTCATGCCAGGAAGGCAGGGATTGAATTAGATCAGTGTTCTTAACTCATTTTGAAATCAACTTTCACATCAGCTGCCTGAATAAACCCAAATGACCTTTGCTAGCATGGCTGCAGTGGTTTTCACTTACAGTTAAATGCAAAAATCAGAGCAGGACAGCATTTTGCATCTGGCCCTTCACACGTTTCTGGCCGATTTGCTTGTGGACACAGGGATGTGCATATTTAAAAAGAAAAGGCTGGCAGTTGGGTCAGTAATGTGTGTGGAGCAATAGCCAGAGATGAGCTGCAGGTTCACTAACACTGCACCACATCCGCTCCAGGTCGAACTGGGTGTGATGGAGCACAGCCCTGCAGGGTCAGCAGCTCAGGATAGAACCAGCTCCTCAACAGCACATAAAACACCTCCTGCACACTACAAACCCATTCAGATTGTGCCTACTAACAGGACACAGCAGGGCACACTGAGAAGAGCCAAGCTGCACGCTTAAGAGCAAACTGACCCCCCCATGGCAATCTCCCCATCATCTCCCACAGCTCAGGTGCCTGGAGGCAGCTGAGAAGAAACCCTCTCTACCACTTTCCCCCAGCCTCCTAACTGGCAGCATCCTCCCCTCCAGTCACCATGGACCTTTGAAGCCAAGGTTAATTTCCTCAGATCTGAGGGAACTGGAAGGGTCAACAGTATCTGAATCAATCATTTATTAAACAAAGTCATACATTTAGTCCATGATTGGCAGGTAAACCTCATCTTCCCCTGAACACTGCATACGTCAGAGAGCACTGAGGATTCAGTACAGCCCACAAATTTCCTTGCTAAAGGAAAAGTGCTTTCTCGTATCCCCAAATACTCTCCCTGTTCCATTTAAACCACCCAAATTTTAACCACACTTCCATCCATCATCTCTTGCTTTCCTGGGTATCTTGTACTTGAAACCACCACAATTATTTACATTTACTATTAGTGAGGAAAGATAAATTACATTTGTCATTCTTTCCAACCCAAATTATTCTACAATTCCCTCCTTTACAATTTATTACAGCCTTCCTGCCATCACAAATTTGGGAATTACTCCCCCCTTGCTAAAGGCCAGGGCACAGTGCTGCCTCTGGTAGATACCTCAGCCCCTGATGCTTTGACATCCCACCTTCCCAGCCCACTCTCCACCATGAGCCAATTTTGTTTTCAATCTTCCTATCTTTCACCCGTAGTCAGCTCGGTCCTCTGAACGCGCCCCCTCCTTTTTTCACCCCCTTCCCCTCTTTGTGCACAAAGCCACGCTGAAAACACACCTTGCTTCTTAACTTACCAAAATACATTATTCGGGACAGAGCCCGGGAAAATGTAGATGCCAATGATAGGGAGCAATTCAATATCTAACCATACATGAGACCCAACACTAGAGTGTGCTGTGTAGGAAATAATCTCACGCTGCGGACGATGGGCTTGAGAACGCTGCCAGAAACACTGAGAAACTGGATGCATGGCTTCTTGGCTCCTAGAAACATGTGAAGCTTCCTCAGAAACCCCTGGTGCAGATGGCAGCAAACAGTCAGTTTTGAAAAAAGCAGAAAACATGTCCGGGATGAGGAAATAAAATTAAAAAAAAAAAGCAGCAAGGAGATGAAAATATCAGGTATTCCTCTGCGTGGCTTAGTGTGTCAAAAAAAGAAGAGATTCACAAAGACAGGATACAAACTAAACCTGCTCTATTCTTATTCTGAATGTATTTGAAGAGTCACGAAAATTTGCCTGCAAGCCTGGCTGGTGCTGGAAAGACTGTAGAGAGAAGCTCAGGACAAAGCAGCAGCAACAAAACCCCCAGAGCACGCAGTGACTTCCCAAGGACTGTCTCCAGTTCAGCAAGAGGAGGCAGCAAGGCACAGACCTCCACTGACTATGTCCAAAAGCCCAGGCAAGTCATCACCCCAGCCAGAATCACAAGTCAAGGTACATCTACCTTTTCTTTCAGCTTTTGAGGGACAGGCTTAGATAAGAAAATGAAAAGCATTTTAAACAAAATCTTTGTGCTTTTTTTAAAAAAACCAAACCACAACTTATTATTTTTATTTTGACAAGAAGAACAAAATTTAGAAACATCTCAACACACAAAAGTCCAAAAAAAGAAAATAATAAATCACCTAGTTAATTTACTAAAGAGGAAAAATACAGTACATACAAGACTCAAACATCCCGTTAGTTTATACAAAAGCCAGGCAGTAACAAATTGCATTAAAAAAATATATCAAGCATTACCTGACTGATTCGACACTGCCATTTGCTCCATTATTAAAAGGCACAAAAGACTGAGCAATGAAAGCGTTCCAGCATCACATCCATTATCATCAGTAAATTCATCAAGATTAGCATCAAAATCTCATTAAACGCATGTTTAATATTCACCATGTAGATCAGTAAGAAACTTTTTTTTTGGAAGAAGAGAGTTGGAAAGGACAAACATTTAAATAAGACATCCCAAGAAGCAAAGGCTCTTTCTAGAATCTAGAATCCCAGTTTTCCCAGCTGCGTATCACTCAGCAATCATTCCAAGAAGATGTCATGATCCACAAGCAGCACGGTGACACCGCGGCAGCGCGGAGGGAGCCCTTCTGTTGTGTCTTTGGTTACAGACACATCAAGAGCGACAAGGCTACGGAGGTATCGGCACGCTGCCGACCTGCTGGCTCCACCCTTCTTACACCCACAGTCTGCAATAGCCAGCAGAAACCAGAACAGGTGAATTTGGCCCTTTTTTATTCTTTTTTCTTTTTTTTTTCTCTTTTTTTACAACCGTATTTGAGGGTTCTGAAGTCAGCCCGGGTAACACATGCAGCAGCCGGCTCCCGCAAACTCAGAGGCCGATCTCTGCTGCGCTTCTTCAAAGAGTCTTTCGCTCAGCTTGTGCTCGGTGATGATATCTTCCACCCGAGTGATGTAGAGCAAGGATAACAGCACCCCCAGGAACTGCAAAAGGAAGGGGCATCTCCGGTCAGAGGTCAAACACTGCTTATCTAATGCTTCTCTCAGCAGTTTTTATAAATGATGTATACATACATTGGATATACGGGCAAGTGCACAGTATATATACAGACATAAACTCCCATTCTTATTATTCTTTGCAAAAACCTGATCATTTTTGCAAAGAGCTAACACAGCGTAAGAAATATCACCACCCCTGTGTGTTGGAGCACAGGAATGTCTTCGTGGATGCAACCAAGGGGAGGAGAGGACTCAGAAAAACCCAACCAAACCCAAATTAGCCCACCAAATCCTGCAACTCAGTTATGGGAAAGCCACCTCAGCGTATTTGTTACATTTAAATAAAAATGATAATTAGAGTCCAATGGGATTTCACCTACCATAGCAACAGATGGTCCCTTTAACACACTGGCCCCTTCTTACCTGGGGTAGCAAGATGCCGAGCAGCACACCGGCCATGATGCTGTAATTGTCCAAAAACCAAATAAGCACCGCATTCGTGCATCCTCGGACGTATATAACGTGCTGAACACTCAAGCGCTGCAAAATAACAGAACAATCCTTCAGACGGGCAGCTGCACTCGTGTGTGACACAGTTAACACGTGAGAAGTCAAAATTCAGGGAGGCAAATTTGCTCCTCCTTCACATCTCTTTAAACTGACAGAGTTTAACAGAGACTTCATCACTAATTCTTCTGTCTGTCTTGATGTTGTTCCACATCTGAACAAGTTATTTTTTTAAGCTTTTTTTTTTTTTTTTTTTTCTCCTCAACTGCTTTTCTAAAAAGAAACACACCCAATTCTCATTCTAGTCTGCTTGGAAAGTAGTACAGTCTATCTTTAGCTTTTATCTCTGCTTCCAAGTTGTAAGTACAGCAGCAATAAAATATAAACTGCAGAAAGTGCTGTGCAATAGGCTCTGAAAAGGGCAGGAACAAGAGGACTTCAGCTTCAGTCCTGCAAGCTGCTCTGCACCGTGACCCCAGCCCATAATATAGAAAGCACTTGAGGCTGCAAAGAGTCCTAAGCAGATGAATGGGGTAGAGTTAAGCATATGCTTAAGTGCTTTGGGCGTTGGAGCCAGGCTGGGGTGTTTAGGTGATTAAGCCATAAATCAATGAATCTAAATGAAGACAGGTCATACGTAAAGATAACCGGTAATCCCAAAAACCAACAACTGAGGCTGGCATTGTGCACCAAGTGCCTCAAATGAGCTGGGGAAAGGGGCTTCCTCAGAGCAATCCCCTGCACCAGCACTCCAAACCCAGGAGTGGAGAATTCACGGCAGATCCAATTACTGATTTCCCTTCTTAATGACTCCACAATTAGTGCCTTGAGCTGGCAGTCTCTACTCTGGAGTCACTGGGGCTGCTCCCAATAGGGAAGACTGATGGAGGAGAAATCCCCATCCCACTCCTGGAGGGAGGAGAAGGATGCCAACACAACCTGGTAAGTCCCACTCTTCTTCCAGGAATAACTAATACAGACTTAAAGGTAAAACACCCACTACTGAGATATCTAATACTTAGGAGCAGCTAAGTTAGCTTTACCAGAACAGGTTTTATTCAGTGAGAAGCTTTTATGTGTTAAAAGCTTTCCCCAACTCAAGTTATTATTTACAAGTATGAAAGCATCTTTGTTTGCATTAATTATGCAATTAGCATAAGGGGAATGAGCTTTGGGAAGATGTGCTTCCTGCACCTCAAACAAGGAATCGTGGAAGATACAAAGAAGGGAAGAAACCACAATCAAACAAGATTAGTTTTGTTGATACGTGAAAGTTAGTCCAAATAAAATAATTTTAATTTCTGATTTAACTGTCTGGTAGATTTAAGCATGCAGAAGACAATTTTATGACTGACCAAAACAACGCAGAAAAGCATCACCCTTTGCCCCGACAGGGTGGACACCCATTACGTTACCTCTTTGTCAATGGTTTTGTATCCACACATAGTGTTGATAATGCCTGTCTGAAGAGAAAACAGCAAATATAAACTGCAGAAGAAAACAAAAATCGGAAAAAAATTAATTTTACTCTTCTTGTGTTCACCCACCTCACGCAAAAGCAACAACAGGGTTACCTCCCAGTGCAACACCAGTTTCTCCCAGCAGCCCTAGGGTCAGATTTAGATAGAGCTCTACATGATTTTAGAGAAATCAGTACTGCCCATGTGTCACAACACCAGACATTTGAACCGCATCTATCCAGCAAAACCAGCGTGGTGTCAGAAAGCAAAGCCAGCTAGGACAAAGCTGAACGCCCCAGCTGTTTCCACAGAACAAACATCTGATTTTAATTTTAAGGCCTTAATAACTTAATATATCTTATTAAGAAAACCAGGGGTTAACCTGGCCATCATGCCATCACAATGACAAATTTAAGCCCAGAAATATCTAAACCTCCAAACCTGTTGGATATTATGACTGCTTACATGAACATTTTACAAGACCGAATCTATTATAATGTGTTATTATATATATATGAATATAAAATTCATATACTTAAAAAAGACTGAGTGGTTGCATTCCTCACAGATTACTAATGCATTTTCTGCAGCCATTTAATCTTTCATACGGGTCCCAAAGCTCTACCTGGCCTGGCAAGGCTAACCCAAAACCACCATCCTTTTCCATACAAATCAGCCAATGTAAAGCCCACTGGCATCAAAGGAAGCAAGGAACAAAGCCAAAGACGTGGAAGAAAATGAGAATATGCCAAAGAGGAAAGTAAGGCTGAACAACTCTCCTGTATTGATGTAACCTCCCTCCAAATTAACACAAGATGTAGAAATGAGATTTCTAAATCCTGGTGGCCCCTGAGTGGTTCCCCCAAGAAGGAAGAAAACACCAGCCACGGTCAGGGCTTTTTAAGCCCCCAAAAAGCTGGGCTCTCACCTTGAACACAAAACTGTCTGACAAACAAGGCTGGGTGTATTGCAAAAAAACCCCACTCTGTTTTACGGGTCTGCGGGGGAAATGTGAGGGGTACCCCTCTGCCAACCACAGGTAATAAACACTCTTGGGAAGTCCAAGTTTGCAATACCAGGCATCAGCACGTTGCTGTGTCTGCTGTGAGCTATTTTGTGTTTCCAAAGTGCTTGATCTTAACCAACAAACCTGCAGCCACTGCTGAAATACGTGACCGCAAGGAGCACGCTCACATCCCATCATTTCAAACACGGCATTTGCTAACAGGAAATGGTGGCACAAGAAAATGTGTGCAACAGAGTTAAATGCATTAGAAGCAGAGTTTTAGAGGCATTTGGGGACTAATTTTATTGAAGACTTACATGAGTGCAGCAGATAAAATACTTAAACTAAAAAGCAGTCCCTCCAGATCCCCCCCTGGATAAGCCTGACTCATGTCAGCACAAGGCTTCTGTAGGGGATCAGAATCCAACATCCAACACTAGCAGGAGTTTTCCATAACTACAAAGCAAATGAGTAATCACAAACCATATCTGCAGGACAGAAACCAGCCTGTATTTGGAAGCATTTGTCAAACATACAAGATTTATGCATCTCCTGGATGTTTTTCTTTCTGAGGCAGGCAGCCAGGCAGCCACAGTGTGTCATCCTGCTGAGGACACGTTCATGCTGCTTGGTCTTCACCAGGCATATCAGTGCCATCTCCTCACGGCAAAGCCACAACACCTAACCTACTGCAGCATCTTGCTGAGCAGTCTACCCTTAAATAGTAAGTTTGCTTGTTATTTTAGAGCTTCTCCCCACCTTTTGATTAACTTCCCTGAGGTCTGCACTTTGCAGGCTCCCTTTAGGCTGTGAGCAGTCTCATCCCCCCGTGCAGCACGTGGATGAATATACTACTCCTTTTCCTCAGAGAAGTTTTTATTCTAGCAGTTGCATTTGAATTCCACATGTCTGATTATTTGTGCCATGACTGGAATGGCATCTGGGGTTATTAGTTACTGGTAAATCACAGTTCTTCGTCTTCATAGCACTGCTGTATTTCCACACCCCTCAGCTAACATTTCAAATTAGACCTCAACGGAGAAATGAAAGCTACAGAAAAACAGGCGGTATTTTGAATGACCACTAAAAAGCCAAACTGCTCTTTATTAGCCAGATCTATCTTCCTTTGCCACCAACTGAGGGCAAAATCCTGAGCTATTCTGCTCACTGCAGCTGTGGCTCAGCAGATGCTATTTTCATATACACGACTTTCTTATTCTCCAACACCTAAGACTTAAAGTGTAACTGTTTAGCTTTGGTTTCAGAGAGCAAATCAAAGCTCAGTGCAGATTTAAACAGACCCTTTCTCTCACACAAAAAAATATGTAAGCATTCGTAAGAAACACCTTCCTATTATACAGATTTCTCAGCAACACCTAGCAGGATTACTGACACAATTATTGCCTCT
>JANVCC010000057.1:10722360-10790608 GCA_025345505.1 Todiramphus chloris collaris
GTGGCAAGGATTGTCCCTGTGGCAAGGATTGTCCACACTGGTTTTAAGCTGAGGAACAGTTCTTTATCAAACTCTGTGTGACATCCATCCCTCAAATGAAGAGCGATGAATTCAAACTGCTAAAATTTATATAAAACACATTTACATGGAACTTAGTGCCCGCTCCTAGTGCTGCCAGCACCAGTTAATACCAGTTCATCATAGACTGAAGAACTGGTCCAGGATCTATCTGCCAGGGTGTCTTTCCAGGGAGGATTTTACAGGGTGGCAAGGTGGGCAGCTTTCAAGGATAGGGGTAGGGGAGGGCAGCAGCTTCAGCTGAGACCTGTACCCGCAAGGAAGTGCTGACCACATTTGCTCACATTTCTGTATTTTTCTGGATGACAGGGTCATTCTGTTTGGTTTTTAATTCACACAGCAGCTGATGAACATCACTCCAACCCCCACCCATGGAAGGAATCGGGGCACAGGCTTCCTGGCAAAGCTGAAGCAGCAAAATCTGGGGAAAACACCAGCAAAACTCAATTTTAAGCAGCCTTGGCATGGGTGGGTCATGAGGTTAAAGGAGGTCCCAAGATCCCTCCTGCATTTCTAGGACTCTGTAGCGGGACAGTAAGACAGACAAAAGCCAACACATCTAATTCATTGTTTTCTCCTTTCCAAATTGACCAGACCCACAGATCCATAGCTGCCACTTTCGGGAGGGATTCGTTTTCCTTTGCTTCTTCCCCAGTTTTCTCAAGTAAGGCACCTTCTGAAGCTAACACCAGCGACCTGGCTGAGAGCAGCGATGCCCAGATGCCAGGACCTACCTTATTGGTGACACAGCAAGTGTAAGGCACCCCGCAGGCCAGTGGTCCTGGCGCTGCACAGCTGTGGTACACGTTTTGTGACCAATCTCTGTAATCTTCCCCACCGCAGCACTTAAACTGGAAAAGCAACACAAATGGCAAAGAAAAAAAAAAAATCAAGAAAAAAGAAATCATGGCTTAACAGAAACTCTTCTAATGAGTAGAAAGCAACGTAACAATAAAACGACTTTAAGAGCACTGAGCTACCCAGCAATTGTGTCATTTTATGAGCAAAGTACATATGAATGTATACAATAGATACAACTGAAAAAATTAAAGATCTGGGTAGTGTTCCTCTGTCACTCATCAAGCTACTGCCCAAAGTACCAGAGCAAAGTATTTGGTGCTAAGTTCCACCTCCCTGCTTTTCCGAGGTGCAAAATTATCCTTTCAGGTATGAACGTCATTACACAGTGTTTTTACATTCACTCCACCTCCAGCTATAATGTACCTAAGAGTTTTTTTGCAGATCATGACTACGTTTTTTACAGATTACTACCTTTTTTACTACATTTCTAAATGATTGGATGCAATTTAGTAGAATTGAAATCTGGCAAACAGATACTGACCTTACACAAACATTCACTGTACATTTTAAATGAAGAGAAAAGGAGCAGTTTATTTAATCGCTAAAATGTATATTCACTGTACATATACATAATTTTGGGCAGTGCATGGAAACTTTAAAGCACTGCAAAGTCTAATGACAGAATTTCCTGAGGATGGTTTGCTTTTGACAGACTTTCCATGATAACTTTGTTTTTCTAAGCAGGCTGCCATCTCCATAACGATGTCATAAAATATACATATTACTTCCTAAGTTAACTTTTATTTTTTTATTTGGCATGGTCACTGACATCACATGGGCCCTGACATCACATCTCTGAGCATTTTCTGTTTCTTCTATAGTCTCTGAACTGCACGGCATAACTCTTCAATAATCTAATAAACATTTCAACACACCAGCCTTAAAGAAAAAAAAAAGGCCATGAGTCAACTACACGTGTCATTAAGTAATGCTCAGCTGGGCTCAATGTAATTTCTGAATTTTAATTACAGGTATATGCACTTCCACGGGCATTTCCTTTGAATAAAAACCTTGTTAAAGAGCTTGCTATGTGCCCTTGAGTGAAAATACAACGGCCCGAGATCAAATAGCCTAATTGCCACCTAATTTCTCTTTATGCAGTGCTTCCTGTTAACAATGTACTTTTGAACGTCTTGGACCAGCCAGCAGAAGTGCTGAGAACAAGAATCTTGTGTGGAATTCAGGCTGAATTTGTCTCAGTCTGGTTGTGGTGCCCCTAAAAGACTACATGTTTACAGGATCTGGCCTCAAGCATCCAAATCACACCTACCAAGGCCACATTTTGCCCCCTCCTCCTTGCAGCGATTTAAAGGGCTTCAGATGCCATCTGGGATGCTGGAGAAGCCCTGACCACAGCCATACCAAAACACATAAGAGATGAGATTTCACCCCTTTCATCAATAAGAATTTGATTATCACATCACTGGGAAAACTCAAAGCTATCACTGAGGACATACTGCATCTTGGCACTAAATCAGTCCCAGGAAAAAAACCAAAAAATAAAAATCAAACCTGCTTCTGAACAGAATCCATGATGTTCTTGAAGTCTAAATCATCGTAGTAATTCTCAATTCCTCTTCTAATATTATCATTCAAAAAGTTGATTGTCTAGAAGGCAAAAGTAAAACACGATTCACAGGTTACATGTGCTGAAACAAAACTAAAACAGCAGTCTAAAGTGACAAGTGTAACTGATGAGAACAAAAGGAAAGCTTGGGTTGGTTTGTGTTGTTTCTAAAGAAAAAACCAAATACCAGTTAAACCCAAATCATAGCAAAGTCAGGCAGAGACTGACCATCCATTCTCTTTGAAGGAAGAAGCCCCACTGCTGGTTTTGTGCTGAGAAGGGCAAACAGTGCAACACCTCTCCAGCAAGGTGCTTTTTCACTGAGACTCTCCAAATATCTCCTAGAGATGGTCCCGTTGCCCTCAGACAGGGTTCCTCACACTGGGCACAGGGATTCTTGTCATCCTTTGAGTGACAGAACAGTGGGTTTGGGTGGTGGGTCTTGGCACCATGGTCTGCACTATGCCTGTGTCTGAGACACTGACTGTGTCTCTGCTCACCATCTTCCATGAATTTTATTTTCACCACTTTATTGTGATTGTCAGATGAAGAGCTTTATTCCACCTTAAGCAGAAAAAGAGTGTATCTGTGTTTTATAGTGGTTGCTTTGAGAAATGCAGTGGTGGAGTAGTGGCAGATATAAAACGGTGCCTCCTCAGCTTGGCATGTTAGAAATTAAATCAAAAAAATGCTTTTGAAGTTCAGAAGATGAGGGGAAAAAATAAAGTATTTAGCTTTCAGTATTATTTTAGTATTTTAGTTTTCAGCACAATCACAGCACAGAAAAAAATGGGACTAATTATAATCAGAACGTAACAACTTTCCTTTCAATTCAGCTGCTAAAGTGATCACACTTAAATCCTTACAGGTCAGAAAGAAACCTCAAATACAGCTACACAGTTTCTCAGTATTACAAGCTTCAACACTTAAAAACAAAGCAGAACAAAACAATTACCACATCAGTAATTAGAACTAACACATGATTTTGCAGGACTATCCTAAAAGGCCAAGCACAGACAGCAGCAAATAGTGACAACTCTCACACTGCCTGGATGACCTCATGTAGAGTCAACAGGTTTGAGAAGGAGATAGAGAAAGAACTGGGAGAAATCCGTGAGACATGCAAAACAATCAGCATTTAAATAGAGGCTATTACCCTAAGCTTTTATTAAATACTTCCTTCTCCTCCCTGTACTAACCCCAACTTCTCCATTAATCTCACAGAACAAGCAAAGAAACCTGTCCCTGAGCATAGCTGTCCTGCTCAGACAGCCAGTACATGGGTTGGGAAAATGCTTACTGCACAAAAACCCTGACAATACTTTATTTTTTTGTCCAGCAGTCAACTGCAATTCTTCCTCGCCCTCTCAGCAAATACCATCTTTGGCATTTACTTCATCTTCCAACAACCAAATTTTCTGCATCCCATGATGCCCACACTCCAACTCTGGGCAGGGTGATCCGCTCCCTTTGGATGAGCCTGCTGTTCCCACCACAATCCAGAATAAATCCCTGACTGGGGCCAAGGTGACACCTACGGCAACAGCCAAGGACAGCTTCTAGAAATGAAGGCAACTGATGCTCTCACAAGTCAAATTCTCAACTCCAGTCCAGCACGAAGTAAGAAGAAAACACTAGCAAGGGAGAACATAAAACTACTTCAAATTAACAAGTTGTTATTAAAAAAAAATAATTAAATACTTTCTTTTTTAAAATAATATGTGTAATATATTATGTATGACTTCTTACTGTGGAAATGACATCAGTAGTATTGAGGTGGGGACAGAAGAGGTCTTATTATTCAGCATCTCCTTTTAATGTGCATATTTTGCCAGATTAGAAAAAGAAAAAAAATCAATGTACTTCCCACAGTTAACACATTTATGTTTTAAAGCATTTCTAACAGAAAAAAAAATAGTCTGCTGTTTTCTGTTTAGAAAAATGAAGGAGTTAATGTAGTTATAGCATGCTTTTCAAAGATGGGGTCTCCTACAGAAATTAGTTATGATGCTTATGGATGTGGGCAGGGAAGAGCTGTACTTTATGTAAAGCAAAACATTTTGGCCACTTAAAACTAGCAAAGTCCTCCAATCCATCTGGAAACTTCCCAAATAGCAGTCTGAGACCCAGATGGCAAATCAGAAAAAAGCACTTTGCAACACATGAAGAACTGGAAACTCGTTTTGCCTGTATCGCACATTCTTCATTACCAGATTTTCTCCAGATTCTTTAAACTGGAATTCATCTCCAGAACAGGGGTGACCAATCCCACCCAGCCCCAAACGTGAAAGGTCCTGAAAAGTCTGGACCCACCTTCAGATCTCCATCCAACTAATGTTCACGTGACAACTATAACCCCTTTTATTGAGTCAATAGCATAGCTGTAACATCATGGATGTGAGCAGTGTTCTTGGTGATCCAAACCTAAGCACAAGGGGCTCACCTGGTTTCTGAAGATCAGGGCCACCACTCCACCAGTAAGCTCAATCAGCAAGCAGATACCAAGAATGTACATGAACTGCAGGAAAACAATTGCAAGTGAGTCCTTCAACAGAACAAACCTCAATCACTCTTTCAATTAGTGTCCTTAAGCCTGTAACATACAACTGACAACATACTTGGCTTTCTGCATGTGAGATGTCATTCTAAAGAAACATATAAAGTTGGGATTTTTCTTATAAAACTGTCCACGGCAGAAGAAAGCCTTTTTTCCTCACTTGAGTCATTCTGGGTTTTGCCCAGTTGGCAAACAAGTTATTTTTTTCTGCTTTGAATGGACTCAAACCCAAAAATGCATCAATCGTGCCAAGACGCTTCTCTCCATAACATCATTCCAGAGAAACATATTAATGGACTGCTACAGCCCACAACAAACTCTGTTTTTATGCTTCCTGCAAACACGGTACTTACCTGGGGTTGGATTAGATGACCTTTAAAAGGTCCCTTCCAACCCTAACTATTCTCTAATTCTATGATTCCACCTGTTAGCTTCCATTTCTGGGGTAAACCAGTGCTTTCAGATAATCCAAAGCACCTTCTCGAAATTCCCAGTGTTAAATCCAAGCAAAATTCTGGGCTTGATACCTTTTCTAGTGTTGCTTCAGAAGAGGGAACTGAGCCATACTGCATTGCCAACCCAGCTGAGCACAGAGGCTGCACGATGGACACTAACACGACTTACTACGCTCAGTAGCCAGAAAAATTGCATCTGCTAGCTCTGTATTTATTTATTCGTGTTGTGTATATATATACACATATATGCTCGCTCACCCACTACCACAACATATGCATCTGTGACTACTTATCAAAGCCTGTGCAAAATGTGAATAATAGGAGGAAATCCATAGCAACACCATGAGATAGTTGCAACGTGCCAGTACTTGAAACGTTTTTTCCAGCTCAAAAAATTCTTTAGGCAAAAAATATGGCTGTTACATGAATTTAGGTCTGCTTCCTAACAATGAACTCCATCAGGTGCAAAGTTTTATGATCACTTGTCTGAAAATAATCTTTTAATTATCTGCCTCGAAAGCTGGTTTAATTACTGTGCTCTCAACATCCAGTGACACTAATTCACCACACAGATTTCTTTTCTCCTGCTACATCTGCAATCAGCCTGAGAAGCAGACATCAGGAACTTTCCTCATTTAAATACTCTATCAGATTTTCTACTTCAGTGGGAACAGAAAGTGCCCTCGATACCATATGAGGACACACCACCATGCTCTGAATGAAAGAAGCCACCACCACCTAAGGACAGACTCAGTAAAACTGTAGCCTGATTTCAAAATCCACAGTTACCTCTTGTTTTCTCCTCCATAAAATACCACGTATTTAGCATTCCTCTAGACTGAATTGACACGAAGGTGAAAACTGTGTTTTTGCACTTTCATTTAGTCGTATGTGCAACTTCCATCTGCCACCACAGCATTATACAGGAATTTCCCTAAAACTTCCCCTTTTTAAGGCACTGGAGGAAAAAAACCAACAACCTGTGTCCCTTTCATTTCCTCCTCAGGGTCCTTTTCTCAAAGTCCTGTGTGCTGTACACTCATATTCTGCTCCCCAGCCAAAGGCAGACAAACCCCAGCCAGCACCAGCCTGAGGGACATCAGCCTGACCAGAGGCTTCCTCCAGGTAGAAACAAGAAGTGTTTGGAAAACCATCAGAGACTGTAGCTCATTTCTGCATTTAACATCCCATCAAGCAGGTCCACAGATTTAGGAAGTCCCCCTGTACTGAAGCCACAGCCAGACTTTGCCTTTTCCTTTGGCCAAGGGACTATTTCCTCTCCTCCAACACAGGTCCCCTAAGCAGGGCATGTGCCTATGGTATGGTCAGACCAGCGAAAGAGCAGGCAATGGTGCCAGGCTAGTGTCAAATGCTGTGTCAACAACTGACTTTGCACAAGATCCATCTGATAATAATTCACATCCCTCTGACTCTCGCCTGTCCTGTCACTGGCAAGGCAAAATGCTGCTGCTCACTGATGGAGGAACATCCACAGACCATGGTTAGTGGACTGTGGCCATATAGCAGCTTCAGATTTAATTAAAAAGAAAAAAAGTCACTTTAGTAAAATGTTTTTCAATGCAGACGTAATTCTGGGTTTGAATTTGCGTGACACTGAAAAGCAAAAGCAACGGGCCTTAAAAATTAAGAACAAAGAACCCAACACTTACTGCTTGAAGAAGGCATAAATTGTCTCTCAAAGAAGCCAGTACGCCCACAAAAGATACGAAGAACATTATAATGCCCAAAAGTATTAAAATAATTGCTGGTGCTAGAAAGGCACTTTCTAGAGTTTTGTACTTCTGTCTTTCAACTTCTGCATAAATCCCAACTGCAAGGACGAGGGCTCCGATCACCTGGAACAGAAAAAGCAAATGTTACTCCTTCTCCCAGGAAACACAGAGATAGTATCTTGTGAGTACACAGGAACCTGCAACTACTTGCTTCAGAATGAACTGTAAAGAATAAAACACTCAGAAGTTTGGATTAAAAGAACCCACCCACTCAAATATTAAAGCAGAAAAAAAGTTGAGTTAGAGGGGGAGGAAAAAAAGCCCAAAAAAAGAGATTTGTTCATTTCAAAAACATATTTAATAATGTTTTAACATTCTGGAAGTTAAACAAACCAAAACATACATCACTGGTTGAAACGTAATTTATTACTCATCTGAGATCACATATATTACATACACTAGCAAATGGCATGGCATTAATGTTCCTCCTTTGTGTATCCGTCTCTCCTTCCCTCCCTGTATGTATGCATGTGTATATATATGTATATTCCCCTAGAACAACACAATTCCTAAACCAGTCTGCAATCAACAGCTTATATGTACTTTCCTATAAGCTCCTACTGTATTTAGGCTTGGTACATATGGCCAGGTGTATCTACCTCCATTTCCTACTGCTATCAGAGGAAACTCACCTGATTTAAAAAAATAAAACTACAAACCCAACCAAACAGACAAACAAACAAACAAAAACCTGCAGGTTTTGAAATTGCAGCCCTTCCTTGAGCAGCACCAGGTAAAGCTGGCAAGTGAAGCAAGAAGCGATGCATTTCATTTACCAAGATAAAGATATTTCAATCAATATAATTACAGCTAAGTCAAAATCATTTGGTATTAAACCCACAGCATGCTGCAAGTCATTTTGAATTATGCTGAGTTGGAAAAAAATAAATAGATACAATAGCCCACAACACTCAATCATTAAAATTGCATTGGAAAAACTTTACTGCTGACTCCAACAGCCAGATGCATCCTCAGGGAACACCCTAGATCCAAATCAATCATTCAGGCCATCTGATAAATAGAATTGCCCTTTTCTGACCCGACATTTTGGCAGTAACCCCAAAAAACATTTCTTAAATATAAGAAGCTTTTTTTGATCTCACCTGGTATATCTCAGACAAAGGTCTAGATGGACACACAACAAGCTTAGTTGCAAGATCATGAGCCCAGCAGTTTAAACATTGTTTTAATTAAGTATGGGTTATTTTAAAATAAATGACTTCCTGGAAATTCTTGATTTCCTACAGGAAGAATAAAAAATCCAAAGGGCATGATGTGAGGAATGCCACCAAGCTGTCATTTAAGAAAGAAAAATCTCAGGAGGTTTCACCCATAAAAATGAATACACCAAAGCCATTTAAGAAGCAACTTATAATTTGACACGACCAAATTCTGAGTAACTCTCCCTCTGACAAATTCAGAACTAGTACCAAGTATGGAAGGCAGAGGAGAAAATATGGCAGACAATTAAGAGGCATCCAGCATATAAATTCATTTACATGCTTCTACTGTGAGACTGTAATTAGCTTTTTTTTTTAATAACTGAATGGTCAATTTGTAGTGTTAGCTTAATTCTTTAAAAACGTCAATGACTTGAGTAATGAAGTATAAGGTACTTTTCAAGCAGAAGGCAACATAAACAAACCTGCTGGAAATTTAAATTTAAACACAGATATAAAAATCGAGGAAAAAGTCTTAAAACCATACAAAATCATTACAGAATACAAAATTGGTGACTGTACATGGATATGTGATTTGGGAGTTTTAGTGTTATTATTTTTTTAATAAATAAACAAACCCCAAACCAAAACAAAAACCGCAAACCTAAAACCACGATCCCTTCCCAAACCATGCTCAGAAAGCAGCAGGAAACAGCTTGGAAAACACCTTAAAGACAGATTCTCCTGCAAACACTAAGGCACCTTTAACAAGCTCAACATTTGCCTGGCAGATTCTTTGTTTAGAAAATTAAAAAAAACCACAATGAAGCAAACAAAAAAAAAAAAACCAAACAACATAGGGCATAAACAAAGGGACTAAAGCTTGATGGGGATTATGTGAATTTCCAAAGCTGTTGCTTCAAGACTAGGAACACTCACAGAAATTTCTTTCTTAGACAAGAGTTTTCTCATCAGAACATTAAAACTAAAGACCACCACAAATTGAAAGATTCCAAAGTGCCTGTGAGTACAAACACAAGATCCCTCCCCACTTTAAGACCTGAAGACATATAGATACATAGATTGATATACATATCTTCATCCCCTTCCATGTGCATTTTGCTCCTGCACCCTCCAAGACCACTTGTAGCATTTTAAGCGTACCAGAAACTTCAGTCCTGCCTTTTGTTTTCCAAAACCAGCTTGGCCCCTCAACAAAACCCCCAAATTCCCCCTGTAAATTCCCCCCCCATTACAGTTTTTACTGCCCCAAGGGTGGTGCACGGAGGGAATGTGCCATGGGGAAGGTTCACGCTGCCTTCAGCAGCACCGCTGCTCTGCCAAGGTTTGGAAAGCATCAGCTAACACAATGCATAAAAAACTCTGACCTATCATATAGTAAACACACATAGGCATCCCCAGCTTTATACAGATTTTTGAAGCAGAAAAAACTATTATGGGGGAACAAAAACTCACCTAAGTACACAATTAAAATCCTCATTCCTTGCAAGCAGGATTTATGCTTTTATTACCTTCTGGGTTTTTTAAATGTTTAATAAAAATCTTTTAAACCTTCAATATTTCAAACCAACATCCAAACTAAGCAGATGTCCTAACTTAGCAATACTCCAACACTCATCTCTTCTCCCGGACTGTGTTCTCCCTTCCTGTGACCAGGGAGGGAAATGCAGCTTTTACGTAGGTAGCCCACCAATATACGCACTGTTTACATCCTGCATCCTTCACAACAGCTCTCAATTTGGCAATTCACGCTGCGTCCACGGGAAAAATCTACTGGCCTTGACTCACATTAAATGACACACTTGCATTAAATGAGATACACTAGCAAATACCAGGGACTCTTTCTGGGGCTTTTGCATGCATGGAAGTTGCTTTCCCAAGAGAAAGGAACAGCATTTATTTATTCATAAGTAGAGGTTTTAAACCTGTATTTACAACACTTTATTAAATACACTTTTAAATAAAGTGCCTGCTCAACAACAGTGCCTTCTGTTTAAAATGCTGGATGCTGTTTTAGCCAGATGAGAAAAATGACATTATAGCCTCATTCACCAGCAAAAACAGCTGCCTGCAAAAGTTGCACTGGTGACTAGTTTGTAAGAAAGCCCTGCGTGACATGGGAAGACCCAGCAGCGACAAGGCCCGTAGCAAACATCCCCCTCTGGCACTCCCAGCAATGCTTTCATTTTCTTTCTGCTTTTAGATAAGGCTGATATTTAGTTCCTGGTGATTTTAAGCAGTCCTCGGGACTCAAATCTGGATGTTCCATCACTCACAAATGTACCAGAGGAACAGAAACAGCAGGGAGGAAACAGAACGGCCTCAGCATCCTGTACTTAGTCAAAGCCCAAAAAAGCAGCAGAACGCAAATCACCCAAAATTTAAGCAAGCCAATTCTCTGCAGCCAAACTTTATTCCCATTTACACCAATTAGAAAAAAAAAGAAAAATCAGTATGACTAATGCAGCTGAAAAATAACTGACCCGACGATATTTAGGGCTAATGAGATCTGCTTCACTAAGCTAGAATAAAAGAAAATTTTGAGAGAGAAGCCTGCACACCGTACCTCGCACAATACGACCCGAACGCCGGGAGCCCGCTGCCCAGCACCAACCTTCCCAAAAACGTACGTTGCCAGCCCCCATCCTCCCCTTCCCACAGCCCCCGTCACCCCTGCCGCCCTCTCGCCCCCATCCCCGCCGACCGAGCGAACCCTCTCCCCGGCAGAGCTGACAAACAGAAGCTCTTGGTTATAAACAAGGGTCAGAGCACTGAAAATCCAGAGCAAGCAAATACAAAGAGTAAATAAAATCCTCGGGCTGCTTGAAAGAGGCTTTGTCCTCTGGACACACTCAGGGGAACATTTCAGAAGGGCTCTTTTTCTGCTAGCAGATTAGTTCCTACATCCCACCAGCAAGGCCTATGGGAAACGTGGGGTAGACAACGTACGTGGTCCTCCGCTGAAAAAAGCGGGGGTTGAAAAACAACACAACAAGTGTCCCTTTTTTGAAAACCACACCTGTGGGAAAGCTGCTTTGGAGTAATGCAGGAAACTTTGGGAGCTTAAATCCAAGGCTTTTCGTTGGCTGCTAAGAAAGACAAGAGATATCCAGGCTCCCCAATAGTCTGAACTACACACAAACACTTTGCATTTCAATTTTTGTTCATCCTTGAATCACAGCTTTCATCAGACACCCACTATTGAGCCTGGTGGATCTAAACCCCTTCACCCACGCAGCGCACCAAAAGCTTTATGCTCCCACCGTGTAAATACCACATCTGCTAAGGAGGCAACCAGAGCTTAAGTGGTGCTTAAACTGAAAGAGCCTGAAAGAAAACTCCACCTAAGCATCTCATACATCAGCAAAGCCCAGAGCCAAAAGAGCCAGACAGCATCACCTCAGTATCCCAGGGCCTGAGAAAGCACCTTTTAAAATCACGGTCCTTACAAGGAGCACCCGATGGCTTCTTCCAGCCCCGTGGGTGCCTGGCCAGGGTGAATTTGCCACATTTGAGAAGTCGGTGGGAACTGCCTGGGACTGTATTGCTTTCACAAGACAGCACGTGGGTTTACAACACCTGGTTGAGGACGGTGAGCATGGCACACCTTGAAGTTCTACAGCTTCGCAGTATCACCTTGCCAAGGCTCAGGAAAGGACTTACCCTATATACCGATGACTGACTTGGTAGGGCAAAGGCTTTATTTGCCCAGCTCCCTTACAGGAAAAGGCGGCATTTTAATAGCTGCAGAAGTCATTTTCCTCTGCCCAACTTTCAACCCCTGCAAGTCCCCATCCGCCAAAACCAGTTTGTTGATCCCTAGGGGAGGCCAGGGCGCTACACCCACAGATACAGGTGTGCCAGCCACCGGCTCCGCGGCGGAACCGGTAATTATCTGCCAAACCCCGGTGCCTGGTGCGGGACGGACCCCACTCTGCGGGAGCCACGGGCGAGACTCCCACGTACCCCCCCGCCCCGGGAACCGCCGATGCCCCCGGCTGGGCACGCTGGGGCTGGGGGCTGCCCGCCGCCCCCCACTCACCCAGAAGACGGTGGAGTAGGTGACCAGGGTGATCTTGAGGCACAGGTACGGGAACCGTCCGCAGTACCGCACTTGCTCCGCGTCCCCCGCCGCCATCCTCCCGCCCCGCAGCACCTGCTGCTGCTGCCGCCGCCGCCCGCAGCCTGCCTCCCTCCCTCCCGCCCGCCCCCGGCTCGGCTCGGCTCGGCTCGGCTCGGCCCGGCCCCGCCCGCCCCTTCCCGGCGGCCCGCACCCGGGGGAGGGAGCGGCCGCCCCGCCGGGCGGGACCGCGGCCCTCGCCGCTTCCGGCAGCGGCAGCGAGAGCGGCGCGGGGAGGATGTCTCGGAGAGGGGGGTGCGGCTCTTCTCTTTTTGAGCAATTCCGTTTGCCGAGGGGTTGCTCCTTCAGGGCTAAGCCCTCAGTTGGAGACGGCGGAGAATAGCTCTATCGCTCCTCAGCCAGCCCTCCAACAGTGCTGCCGGAGCACAGAGCCAGGCCGCGCATCCCCAAAACTCTGCAGTGTCCAGGCAAAAACACAGAGACGCGAAGCTGCTGCCCTGCTGCCGGGTTGTTTGGTGAAGGGGACGTAAACACCACGACGCAGAACCTCCACGCTCCACGGCAGCACGATTCAGCAATACCACAGCATTCACCTTCCATTATAGCAGTCGTGCAAAGAGGGTCCCATCCTGCAAAATAACACCACGTAACTGCACCAGTGCCCGGGCACAGCGCCCCGGCCGCCTTTTCCGCGGGCATTTATCCCCGTCCAGCTGCCGTGACAGTGGGTCACTGTTGGGTCTCACACTGCCATCATGAACTGCAGACGCCATTCATGCCCACGAGATGAAATAAGCCCTTTCAAGCTGGCAGTGCTGCACTTCTGTCCCACAAAGGACTATTTTCCTCAGGGGAAAAAACGTCTCATTCAAAGTGGCAGACAACTGTCAGAGAGTTGGTTGTTGCATCCCGGTCCAGAGCGGGGACAGACGGCATTGAAAATCAGCATCTGGCAGTGGAGGAGATGAAGTGCAACAGCATTTATGTCTAAGTTACCTAGTAGAGAGACGGGAGAAAACCACCGAGCCGTGTACGTGGTCAGTTGCGCATCGTTTTGTTAGTTATGCACAATAAACCAGTCACTGCTACCAAAACCTCTTTTAGAAAGCCAACAAATTATCCCTGGATAATTCTCTTGTAAGAAGTGCCGTTGCTTTTGCATGCGGTGCTAAACTCAGCCTCTGAGAAACAAATAATCCAGTTCAGGT
This sequence comes from Todiramphus chloris collaris, assembly GCA_025345505.1. NCBI lineage: Eukaryota > Metazoa > Chordata > Aves > Coraciiformes > Alcedinidae > Todiramphus > Todiramphus chloris. Next base: position 10,736,142 of record JANVCC010000057.1, read on the forward strand.
CGCTGCCAGCAACAGAACAGTCTTAAGTTTCTGACAGTAATACATAATACAATGTCCTAGAGTGCTCATCTCCTAAAATATCAACAATTTCAGTTTTGAGACAAATCTGCAGATATCCCTGGCACTTACCAGCGGTGTGCAGGCTGGAAATGGCATCACTTTATCGTGTAAGTGCTGGGAATTACAAGTCTGCCACACAGTCTTCATGTTTCACGGGCATCATTCACATCCAAATGTGTTCCTGCCATGGTTTTTTAAACACATGATTATGTATTTAACTAAATTAATAGCATGGGTTTGTCGTGTGTGCTCTGATTTCTGCAAATAAAATTTCAGGGCACAACAGCTGGGTGGGGAAGACAACTAAAAAGGAGCGTCCATTTTCCTGTTGTTTTCCCTCTGAACAGAGCCAATACGTGAAAACAGGTTCTTGTTATGAAACCGCATGAAACAAATTGAATAATCCTTTTCTTTGTCTGAATCCCAGACTTTGTCTAGACAATGAAACGGCAAGATTTCAGGACACAATTAGTATAGCTAGGCAACAAATGGTAGTTTAAAATAAGATGTTATGGATTGCCTGTGGTGCTGGGGGTCCTGCTTGGTTGCACTCTCTCCACCTCAGCCCAATGCAGCACAGAGCTGCAGTTTTCCAGCTGACCATTTGGCATCCCTACCAGCACTGAGGTAGATCGTGCAGTACTGCATCTGCTCCCAAAGCCATCCGTGGGCTCAGCAAGCAGTGGGTTTGTTTATGTTAAGGATCAGTGACTTCCACCTTTTCTCTGTCACCTCCAGGACTACTGGGGTTGTTTCACATGGTACAAGGCATGGTAGATTCCATGGGCAGTCTTCAAAAGCCATGATCTGCATAGTGTTTGACTGAGGGTTTTAGGAGGTCTGAAGAAAATGAAAGTGAACCCACAGCTAGCCCTTCACCAAGGTGTTTCAGAAAGACCCTGAGCTTTTCAGAGTTACTAGCAGCATTTTTGCTGCTTTCTTCCGGACCATGCCAAGCTGATAAAACTGTAGTCTGGCTGCACATTGCCCCACCCAAGGTGAATGCCCATGGTCCTCACAATCCACTCTCAGAGCTGCTCCTCTCCTCCCAAAGCAGAGTCCAACATGCAATACAATCAAAACCTCTTCTGCCTGTATTACCTGCTATTATTTTTCCAAAATACAAAATGCACATTATTCACCTCTCCTAACCTTCCAGATATCATTGTTTGTATCTCTCACCCTTTTCTCAGGTGTTGGTGACTAACTGAAGTAATGTTTGACCTTGAACAGTCCTGCCTGTAAAAAAAAAACAGCAAAACCAGCCAAGCCCCCAACCCCTGCTCTCAGATTGTCCCTTTCCCTGGTATAATCCCATTGGAGAGGCAGGTTTTGCACATAGTCCCAGGCAGGTGCTACTGGGATTAAGGAATTTGGAGCCTGCCTTAGTGAAAAAGGGCTCCTTTGCAGGCCAAAGGGCTGATAGCACAGAGTATATCACTGGCCAGGCTCCAGGATAATAACCTGAGCAATGCACAACCAACAAATGAACAAAAGGTATGGGTGTATATAAACAAAAGCAAGTCCCTGCTGACTTTTATGATGAAATATTAACCAAAGGGCGGCTGCTCTCCAATTATCAACCAAGTCAGGGGCTGGGGAAGATGGTTTTGAAGAAGGTTCCTGGGAAACATGGGTACTCCCAGCCATCCTTAAAATCAGCCAAGAGAGGTTGTGGTTTCACCATTGAAACATGAAAAAGCACAGTCCTTTTTCTAAGCACTTTCTAAGCTTTCTTTAACAAAGACTGATAAAGCACTTCAGCTGCACTCTCAGCTAAACATGTGGAGGTTTTTGCTCATATTCTCCTTGGAATCTGAGGAGATTTGAGCACTCCAAAGGAAAAAAAAAAAGAAATAAATCTGAAGGACACCATTAGCTGTTGAATTCATACTGCAAATCATGAACAGCCCTCCTGTACTGTATAAAGAAAGCAGAAGGTTCATAAGCTGTTTAATGAGGTGTTAGTGGAAGACTTTCCAGAGGAGCCTGGAGCAGCTTTGCAATGCACATGAGAAGCTACATGTGAATGTGTCTTTGTAGTTTCTGCGTAAGGTAGCAAGCAGCATTACCTGCAGGGAAGTCTGTCGTGAGGAGGAGATAGCACAGGTAGTACTACAGGTAATCATTTCCAAAAAACAGCACTCAGGTACATACTCTCTCAGAGAAGACCTGCTTTAAAGAGTTGCCGTGGTTAGGTGATGAGTTAACTGAAGGCTGCCTCGACAAATTCATGAAGCAAGGAAAAAGTCCAGGGTAAGCTGGTGAAGAGGACTCTGAACCGACAAATCCTGCCCTGTTAGGAGGGAGCCTGGCACAGCTGCATCTCCAGGAACTAGGGGAGCTGGAAAACCAGTGCGATTGTTTCAGTATCTGAAAACAGGTTTTAGTACCCGAAACACTTTTAGCTTCCAGCACAGCGGGCATGAGACAGTGCCAAGTACTCTTTGAAATCTCAGCCTTGATACGTTGCTTGTGTTTATGTAACTTAATACAAAGCTGAGAGTGAGCAAGAGCACTGTGTGCAGAGCAGAGGTGGGAGTCAGGGGTTCCCCTTCCCTATAAGGAGCAGATACTGCTCCTTGCACGCATGAGGCCAGTAATTTTCTGCAGCACACAGGGGGAAAGGGGATACAGCAGTCTGGGTGAACGCCCCTTTTCAGCCCCTCAGCAGTGTGGAGCTTGGAGGCTGGGAGACGAGGCTCCTCTGGGTGACCCTGTGCTAGAAAGCAGCCAGAGAAGGATTGCTGGAGCTCTGGCTGAGACCCTGGGTGCCAAATTCCCACTGAAGCCTTATTAGAAGTCCCAGCTTAGGTCTGGCCTTCGCAAGTGCCTCTCCCCTGGCATTATTCACCAATACCCCTTCAAGCACCAACAGGACATGTTGCTGTAATTTAAATAAATTGAATCATAACAAATCTAAGTATGGCTGGTCAAGTTACATTACACAGGACAGTCACCATTAAGTAAAATGGATTAAAAATGCAGAAAAGCCTCCAAAAAAGTTGAAGAGAGCAAGACCACCTTGCTAAAATGGCGCTGAATATGTTTTGTTTCTTTCTTGCTATGGGAGCTCACAGGAAGGCAGAGAGGGTCCTAGAAACTCAGGGATTGCAGGAATGGTAAACCTGGCAAAGTAGCAACCCTTGCATTTAAGCCTGTAAAACCCTGATAAAGCAGCACATCCATTTCAGAGGCTATTTCTAAACAAATGGAGAGAGAAAAGAAAGAAAAGTTTCAAGTACCACTTTGCCATGTTTCGTTTAATGTCAAATTGGTTGTTTAGTTCTTGCCTGCAAAAGTCTCCACCTCCTTTCAAAGTTCCCTTAAAACCTGTGGAGGATTTATCCTGCCTCGCACTTAACAGTTACACGGGCAAGGAAAGCTGGATGTCCCCACTCCTGCCACAGAGGATTCAGATACCTGGTGCCTTGGAAAACAGCTGCCCTGAGAAAGAAGGTTTTCCACTGGGATTGAAGTGTTTTCTGGCTTGATACTTCCATTTATTTTTTCTTGGCTCTAAAAATAATTTAAAGGACGACTTTTCCTGTCACTGATCTGGAAAACATCTTCGTCTCCCCTGCCTTTTTTTTTCTTCTTCTTTTTTTTTTCTTTTGTTTTATGAGGAAAAAGAAGTTGAAGGGGGAGAGTTGTTCTTTAGTTTTTGCTCTTCAATAATAGGTTAAAATGCCAGGCAAGGAGGCAGCCCTCGGTATCACTCATCTCTTCCTGGAACTTCATTGCATCCCTTGGAAAACAGGACGGGAGGACATAAGCCATCTCATCCCGATGTCTTTCTAACAGCACCAAGTCATACGAATGGGGATTCAGAACACCAGCATCTACTGCAAAAAAATGAGCAGATGCCAGAAGATTTTATTCTATGCTTAGCCAAAGAAAAAAAAAACCATGAGTACATTTTCCATTTTAAATACTAGCAACACTTCGCAGGCTGACTCCCTCGAGGGCAGCGGCAGTTGGACAGCAGTAACCCAGTTTACACAGCCAGGATGGCAGATTGCTCTGTGGGCTATCACCTATTCCTTCATCGTTATCGCTTCGATCCTTGGCAACGTCACCATCATCTGGATTATTCTTGCGCACAGGAGGATGAGGACTGCTACCAATTACTTTATTGTTAATTTGGCTCTTTCCGATTTGCTGATGTCCGCTTTCAACACCATCTTCAATTTTATTTACGCCAGTCACAACGTCTGGTATTTTGGTGAGGAATTCTGCAGGTTTCAGAACTGGTTCCCCATCACTGCGATGTTTGTGAGCATTTACTCCATGACAGCTGTGGCTGCAGAGAGGTAAGAGGTGAATGGAGAAGATCAGGTCTGAAAAATCCACTCTAACTTATAAAAAAATTATTGCAATGCTTTGTGCAATTGGGTTTCATCTACTGCGTCAGGTGTCTTATCAGCAAAATGGGAGGAGTGCCAGGCAAAAAAACTACAGGGTTAGATACCAGTTATGGCATGGTCTTATCCCTGGCCTGAATCACACTGAATGCATAACAATGGAAATGGCTGGTATTCTATTGTTCCAATGTTACTGATCATAAATTGATTCCAAATCATCCTGCAAACTTCTTTTTTTCTAAATACTACGAGAAGGACCTCTCGTTTGGACAGAGATTAATATATGAATATATTCATGTGGCAGGATGCTGAAAGTATCATCCACAGTCCCAGTTGCAAGGCCAGCAAACCACATGAAATAATGGGAATTGGATCAGAAATGGCAGAGGCTGCTCCAATAATTCACAAGAATGACTTATTCCAAGAGGGAGGAAAGTAATTACAGTAATTCTGTTTGACTTCTGAGGTAATTTGGTATTTTCATAATACTCTCTCATATCTGCCAAGTCTCCTTTCCTCAAGCTTAAATTTGCAGAGTCTGAATGTGTTTACAGCTCACTGCTAAGTAGTGTGATGTAGTTTTTTTTTCTTACTAGAAAGTGGCCAAAAGTCCATGGGAATTTCCTTTCTTAATGGCAATGGCATGTAAAAGAAGTAGATGAGGTTAAGGTCCCTTGTAGTCTCTTTGCTCTCCTTCTCTCCATCCTTCCCCTCTTCCCTCTATTTCTTCCACACTCTGCATGGCACTGGGAACCATCTATATCTTCTCCATCCTCCGTCCCTGCTGGAACCCACGGTGAAGGTCTTCCCTCAGGCGGCACAGGGATGAGCAGTGTGTTTATCAGCCTGCAGTGGTCCAGATGAAAGCAAACCCCTATTTATAAGCGATGGCAGCTCGGCTTTAGACTTGAATACTCTTTTGGGGTTCCTGGCTTTAGGTCAAGGGTTGTTGGTAACTGCCATTCTACACATATGGTCTGCCAAAGAATGGGTTGGGGTTCTTTTTGAATAAAACCATTTCAGACTATTGTCATGTCTCCCTGCTCTCATTCCTTGGGGGCTTTTGGTGAAAGTACCTATACAGCCAAAAATCCCTTTAGTCACGTGTCACGGGCTGGAAAGAAAACTTGGCATCTGACTGCAAACCATATTTAGCTATTCTTTGCTTAACCTTAAAATAGATCCTGACGCTGTCTCCTGGAAACTTGAGTCTTCCATTTATTGTTATGAGAACTTGCATCCACTTGGGCTTTGTTGTTTAACTTTGATAAAACAATGTCCTTCGATCTGGTTTATTGTAAGGAAGGAGGCTAAGAAGTGACAGCTCTATAAGACATCTCTGTTTGCAGTGGAAAAAAGGGCCCAGGGATACTGCTCACTGTTGGGTTTAGGACCACTCTGTTTCCCCTTTTCAAGCTGCTCTGTGTGATGGAGCAGCTGTTTCCACACCACACTTCTCGCAGCACTCCAGGCAGAAATGTAATATATCAACTCAGGTTTCACACTCCAGAGAGCAAAGTTTCCTAGGCCCTCTCTGGAAAATGCACAAGCATGTCTGAAATTCATCTTGTTTTGTCTGCATGGGATGAGGACCAGCGGAAGGGTGTCAGGGCTGTGGTCCCAGCATCCTAGGACGTCATGGAGGGGGCATGGGAAGACAGCACAGGGAGCATGAGCAGTAGGGCAGCAAAGGCAGCCCTGCCATACAGCAGGAGCGGCTAGAGCAGCAGATTCAGTCAAGCTGCCAACTTTCAGGAGCTTGCCTAAAAGTGCATCTCACCTCAGGGGTGCATCCCTGGCTGCGTGGGAAAGCCTCCACCCAGAGCCCTGTAATACCTTTGATATCTGCAACACAGGCTGCTGCAGCAGCACAGCAAGTGGCATCATTTATACCTGGGACTTGCCATTCACTGAGAGACATGGATCGTTGATTTGGGCACTTCTGTGGGCAAATATTCTGGAGAATATTTGCCACTTGATTCCTCCCTAAGCATATTTGAGCATCGTGCAATACTGCCTACAATGAGCTAAAGAAAAGCAAGGTGACATGAGAATTTTATAGCTAAATAAGGCTCTGCTGCCATGCAGCTCTGGCTCACTTGCCATGCCCTCCATCCGTGCAGCCACCGTCTGTCCTGCAGCAGCAGCCAGGCAGAACCCCCCCCCCCCCAAGCCCAGCCTGGCACATAGTTTGTCAGCTAGGAAAACTGGGAGGCAATTGGCATTTTCCACTCTCTTTTGCCTTTGTAACAACCATGACAAAGAGTATGGAAAGCATGACAAGAAATGCATAATTGATTATGTACTCATTACGATACCATGCATTTCTACACAGGGAACTTAAAACCAGAGAGTGCTGCAGGCTTGCAAGTAACCTAATAGTCAGATGTGCCATGAGGGCTCTGAGCAGGTGTGGGACAGAGGGGTCAGCCTTTCCCTTCTCATGCAAGCACAAGGGCTCCAGCATTTATGGGCAGAGGTGGATGGCATGAGTGTTTTCCCTGGCTAGAAATCATTGGGGGAAAATTCAGACCCCATTGGGCTGTTGTGATAGTGTGAGGTGTCAGTTGACATAACTGGGGGCAGAGTGTTTGGGGTTTTTTTTGGTAGAGGAAGGAGAAAGGGGCACAGTATTAAACAGTGCATAACTCCAAACTAACACTAACAGTTCATTGCGTGAAATTTCAGACCAAACACATAAAGCATTTGAAAAATTAATTAATAATTAAAAAAAAAAAAACCAAAAACCAAAAAAAAGTTCAGAGTAAGGGGAACACTTGCAAAGACACTATGCAGAAGGCATAGATGACTGCTTCCTCCTCACACCAGAAACATCCATCCACGTGGGTTTAATATATTCTGCCCTAAGGCTTGCAACCATTCTCTTCAGAAAGGATTTAGCTCCTTCCAATTATTTATAGCCTGGAACGTATCAAAACATCTCTATAAATAAAGCTCACCATACCCTGCTGAGGAGTTTTTACACTTGCTGTATTTGTTCTATAGTTCATTAACGCAACTGGAAAAGCATTACCTGTTTCTCTTGCAGGTACGTGGCAATAATTCATCCTTTCAAGCCCAGGCTCTCTGCTGGAAGCACCAGAGTCATCATAGCAATAATCTGGCTGGTGGCCTTTGGGCTCGCCTTCCCGCAGTGCTTCTACGCCGAGATCATGATGGACAACGGGACGATGAAATGCATCGTCGTCTGGCCCGACGATGTCGGATCCAAGCACCAGCTCACGTAAGAGAAACGAGAAAACTCCCAATGCATGCAAAAGTTCACTAGGAATTTCGTTGTATCTCCAAACTTGGCTGCGGGCAGTACTGGGAGAGGGCAGGGGAGAACCATGCAGCAGGGGAATGTGGGTCTGGGGCACCCCAGCTAAGCTCAGTTTAAGGCAGCTGTGGAAAAAGCTGCCAGGTGATCATGGATAAAGGATGGTGCATCATCCCCCGCTTTCAAAACTGGTTCTAAGATCTAGAAACCCTAGATACAAGGCTCAGTGGATTTACAGGAAACCAGTGCAAAAAGTCTACAAACGAACAATAAATCCTGATCCCAAAGATTTTGGATTTTCTGCCTCCCTCAGGTAGGAAGAAACTGTGTATCTTTGATGCTGTGAATACACATAATTAACTAAAAATTACACTGTTCTTTGTGATGGGGAAAAAACCCCAAACAAACCAAAAAAAAAAAACCCACCAAAAAATCCCCAACAAACAACCCCCTGAAGAGCATATTTCAAACATCCTAAGGTTTTATAGTCTGACTTTATCTCGGCACACATCTCCACTCCCAAAACCTCTTAGCCCTCAGAGCAATTTCCTCCTGCTTTACAGCAAGATTGTTCAGACAGATGAAACAAGCCATAACCCACATTTAGGGGATCTGCTGTGATTAATCATTATACAAAGCACATGGTACACAGAGCAGTTTGAGAAATCTATCAAGCAAAACATATTTATATGAAGTAGTAATGGAAGAACGGTGGAAAAGGAACAAATTGATTAACAAAATGGAAACAATTTTTCAAAGCAAAACGAAGTGCTAGACTCCCCACGTCCGTTCTTCACCGTGAACGCTTCTGCCCAGCTGCATACACCAGGGACATTTTCCCCTTCTCAGTCTTCACCTCTGGCAGACAGCTGCATGCTTCCTATGGTCAGTTATTTCCAAACTAACTGGTTTTCACACTAACATGTGCAAAGTTCCACATGCTTCATGTAAGTTTGGCCAAGCTGCAGCATGTTTAGTCACTGGCAGTCAGTTGGCCCCAGTCTCCAGAGTGACAGAAAAGCAAAAAGTAAAATCAGGCTCATATCATGTTGGGTTGTGTTCCTCCCAGGGCTTCTCAGTAGGTACCCCATGGCATGTGCCGGGGAGCACAGTGTGCCAGTGTGATCTGTTGACTGAGAAAGAGGGATAGTAGATAAATACTTACATGTAAGTCACTGACGACTGTTCCATTCAGGTGAAAAGTGTGAAGTTTGTTCATCCCGCATCCACAGTTTGAAAGAAGAGTTTCCCAGCATGCCGACAAAATCTCTGCAGGTTGGAAAAGCTGGTCCTGAATGGAACCAAAAAAAAAAAAAAAAGAACAAAAACCCAACAAAACACAAAGGGGCTGGTCCTTTCTGGGATCCCCATCTGAGGAGCAGCAGCTCCCGAGCACAACAGATCACTTAATTTGCCAGCTCACTCTCCCTGAACAGCCTCAGATTTGCAGGTTTCAGCAGCCCTCCTAGAAAAGAAGTTGGAAGAGGTGCTGCTGGATCTGTTGGGAGAGATGGCTGCAATACAGACCATGGAGGAAAAGCCACTTGCAGCCATTCTCGTGCTAGTCCAAGGAAAAGAAATACTAAGAAACCCAAGATAAAAACCAAATTAACGGAGACCCAGGTTCCTCTGTTTGACTGTAGGTCCTCCAAATCCTTTGTAATTGAGTAAAACCAGCCTTCAAGATTTCTAGATTTCAAAACAAAGGAAAATCCTTTTCTGCAGGAAAAATATGTAGAATTGTGACAGAAACAAGAAAAAAAAAACCCAAACCAAGAAACTAAACAATGCACTACTGTGACTACCAGTGTCTGAGAAATACTGGATACGAAGGGACTGAATTTGTAGAAGTTTAACCAAAATAATGAACCTTAACCACAGAGGCAGGGTTTTTTTCTGGTGAAAAGTTAACTTTGCAACAAAGCAGCAGAACTAGGAGACTACCAGTTCCTTTTTCCATGTGCCTAAGCATAGTCTCCCATCCTCTCCTCATCCTCCCAGCTTGGGGACTCCAGAAGGGCTTTGCTGTGCTCCACACACAGTGTTAGACCTTCCAAAGAGGTATCGCTCCAAGGGCAACGAGGAATGGTGGAAAACAGGCAGGGATGAACTTGCCACGTTTCACAAATACAGTATTTCTCTATACACAGCCACTGCTCTGATCTCTGCAACCATCCTGAGGAGCAAACACCTCTGAGTGCCCCAGCATCTATTCTGACAGCGCTCTGCAAAGCGGCGAGGAACTCCAGAGCATTGTCAGGCTGAGGAAGACCATTTGCACCCAGCCTTTCGTGGTCACTGCCAGCAGCCCGTGCCAGAGCCCTCCTGCCTAATCCTCATTTTTATACTGTTTATGTTCATTTGACAGCTGCTGCAACCGAGCGAGCAGGTTGTTCCCTCCCCATAAATGGTGGTTGCTTAAAATAATCAAACCCCAGCGTGAGGGAACCAGCAGGAACCCGCGGGGTAACACGGAAAGCTAGGACAGGCTGAGATAAATACAGCCAAAGGAGACAGCAGCACTTTCAGCTGGGGCAGTAAGAGAGTAGCCTGTTGGCAATCCGTAACTGCGCATGCACACACAAATAGAAACAGCCAGCAACACAAATACAGCAATGCTACTCACTTTCTGCATGCTGTAGGCAGGCAACATTCCCACCTCGCTATCCTTCGGAGCCTTCCCTGCCGACTTTGTTGCACCCTGTTAGCAGCCAGCTATGTTTTGCAGTCCTTGATCCACACTTTTTTCCGCATTGCCGAATTAAGCTGTTGGCACTGTTGTGTTCTTCAGGTTACTCTGTAGTTTTCAGAATGTTCCTTTTCTATACCTGTAATTTAAAGGTTTGTATTTCTTCAGCCACAAGTCTCAGACATCTCTCTTTCCTGACGACGGATAGTAAAGTTCAGTGCCCGTGGCCATGGACTGTAACCCTCTGATAAAAGATAAATCATATTACTCCATCTTCAAAGAGCAGGGAATCCAGTCCAAGGACTAATCATCACAAGAGACATGAGCTTTTGCTCTTTAGAGAAGTCCCTGTAATGATGTTTGTAGGCAAAACTTCTGCTTCTTTGTGCTTTGGGGTTGAAGTTAATGGGAGCCAGATACACATGCCCAATACACAATTTCTGACAGATCCCTTCAGGAGACTGACTGTGAAAAAATGTGCTTGTTCTTTTTCAGGTATCACATTGCAGTGATCGTGTTGATTTATTTGCTGCCTTTAATGGTGATGTTTGTTGCATACAGCATTATAGGAATTACTCTGTGGAGCAGTGCGGTTCCAGGCAACCAGCTTACCAAAGCACGCTACGAACACCAAGTTAATGCCAAAAAAAAGGTCAGAAGTGAAACTTTAAAGTAATTATCTTCAGCACTGCTGGCTCCAGTTCCAAAACGGAGCTTGCATTTGATACAAAATCTTGTGGGATTGGGAATGAAAGGCTGACAGAATATTTTGGGCCAGGGGCAAAGGGCATCACCCAGCACGTATGAAAAAAATGGTGATGTACATGCACCAGCCAGCCTGCAAGGAAGAAAGGCTCACATTGGTAGGCAGTGGGCCAGTTCCCAGCTGTCCTTAGAGAGTAAAGCTAAAGCTCGGTGTCCAGTGACTCAACACAGCACAGTGTAGCCAGGGAAAAGTTCTGGACAGGGTGGAGAGGTTTCAGTGTAACAGCAGTTACTACATTTCCCTACCATATCTCTCCGATGTGGCATTTCCTCTGGAGAAAGTCCACCTGGTACACTGGGAAACACTGGCTCTAACCCTCTCTTAGTTCCTGGTTTCCATCATCAGGGCTGGTTTCTTTGCCATAGCAGCCCTGGTCTACATACCATATGCAGCACTTCGAGAAGGCACAACAGACCCGAACCAAAAGCAGCATTTCCCATTCCTCCAGCAAGCCCCGACCATCGCTCAGAGGCCCAGGAATAACATGCTGGTTTTGTTTTCATAGTTTGTGAAGACCATGGTGGTAGTCGTGATCATTTTTGCTGTCTGCTGGCTGCCTTATCACATATACTTCATCCTGGGGAGCTTCAAGGAAGACATCTACCAGCAGAAGTACATTCAGCAGGTTTATCTTGCAATCTTTCTCCTTGCCATGAGTTCGACAATGTACAACCCCATCATATACTGCTGTCTTAACCAAAGGTGAGTGGCCTGCACATCAGTGCACAGAGAAAACAAAAATCTCAATCTGAAAAAGCATAAATCTCTGGAAGAGAGAAAAACGGAGATTTTCAACTGCAGTCCTTGGGCTGGGTAGACAAGTTAATTTATACTCTGCTAATGTGAGATGAGCCACACTCTGCAAGCGAGATTTTAACTCAACCTGCTTCTGAATAAAGTGCAGGCAGCAGGCGTACGGTCAGCACAGCCACATTTGCACATGCAGGATACTTTATTTCCAAGGAAAGACAGAGGAATTTGTAATCCCTGCAACGCATTTTCTCACCTAACGCAGGGCTGGCTCAGCCACCCACTCCTGCTGGGCCACCACCTCCCCCAGCATAGCCCTGAGCCCCCCACGCAGGCACTGGGTCACCCCCCTGGGGAACAGGAGCACACACAGGCGACCTGCCAAGAGCCTGTCTGGGCAGGCTGCCACCAGCGAGGGGATGGAGAGCACAACCCCATCGTGCCAAGAGATGTCTCTCTTGCTCTGCACTGAGAACGGGCTGCTCTTGGGATGCTGCTGTGCAGAGCATCTCTACGCCATGTCCTGCCTGCACAACTCGCTGCCAGACCACTCCATCACCAGCAGCTCTCTTCAGCCTGCCTCTGTGTGCAGTGAGCTTCACGGCTGATAAATGATTATCAGCACATCTCCTCCAGCACAGGTTCACCAGGACTCCACCAGCAATACACCTAACTCCAGTGATGCTAGAAGGGTCACTCCTTGAGAGCGCTTCAAACAGTATCCTGCCCAGAAGCTAGCAGAAGAAGGCAGTTTTGCAGCCCGTTCAGCCAGCCTTCATTTAACGTGTATTTAACGTGCATTTCTTTCAGAAAGCAGACAGCTCCCTCATTTAATTATACATGGTTTTGTTAAAAAGCTTCCAGTGGGTTACACACACATTTTCCTCAGATACTCTGCTTCTCACAAATGCTGTTATCGGCATGGTCAGCACCATCTACAGAGCACATCAAACATCCTGCCATTTACTGATCTTATCTATTTACTCAAAATATAAGGAAATCTGATCATAAACTCCTATTGCTCCTCCCTCCATGGTTTTATACATTTAGTTCTTCACCTCACTCCTTTAAATTGAAGAGAAACTTTTTATTTCCATGGTTATTCAGAGGTAGAGCAAAATCATACGTTTGTTCTTTCTCTGTGCAATTAAAAAGATCATTTCACCATTTTATTTCTTTTCTTACACTTACAGGTTTCGTTCTGGCTTCAAATTAGCTTTCCGGTGGTGTCCGTGCATACAAGCAACTGAGAAAGACAAACTTAGACTTATGTCCCCATCTCTTTACCAGACAACCCACAGGAAATCAAGAACAAGTTTCAACACAGAAACTCAATTAAATGAGAAAGATAAGGCATCATTTACCCTCGCCTAGCTAACGATTTGGTTTTCTCCTCCCAGTTCTGTCTCTATCCTAATACACCATTTCAAGGCAGCAGATTGTAGAAGCCTGAGGCAGGTCTTTTTTTCTGGAGCAACTGTTTTCTACAGGACTTCTTCATGTGCCATCAGCATTAAAAGCAGCCAGTTGATAATACTTATATCCATATAGATCCAAGTATCACCCGCTATGGATGCAAATTCAGCCCTCCCTTACACCAACAACTGCAATACAGAGCAGAAGGATTTTGCCCACGAAGTCAAAAAAGCAATGAAGCAGACCCGAAGCCGTGCCAATCAGCATAATATCAATTATTCTCTTCCAGATAGCACTCTCCTGCTTTCTGTTCCTCCAAGACACTTAAATCTGGAAAACAAGTGATGGAGCAGAAAGGCTGGCCCAGTTTGGATGGACCCTCAGGGCTGTGTGGGCAGCTAAGTCCCGTGGCTCAGCAGCCCCAAGGTGGACAAGACCTTGGAACAAAACTTGTTTACAACAAAGGCAAATACTAACACACCCAGACTTAAAAGCCCGCCCTGAAAATGTTCTGAATTCTGGGATTTTCATGCCTGCAATTTCACCAGCAACTCCTCTCATCAGTTAAAAGCGAGAAACAGTTCCTTAAGATGTTGTCATTAAATGGATTTCTATAACCATAGTGTGATTTTCCTATTAAACCATGCCCAAGTGATTCTTCCAACTTCACACAGTTAATTGTGGTGCATAAGGTAGAGAGGGAGGCCCTCTGAGGAGTCATCAGCCAGGTGTGGGATGCTCTGGCGTGGTCAGGGCTCATGGACCAATCTCTGCATCCATGTCCTTTCCATCCTCTTAGTCCTAACCCCAGTCTGACCCACTCCTGCCTTTTCCCAGCTAGTCCCTTCATCTTCCCATTCCAGACTTACCCCACACTTATCATTACTGTTCTTCTCAAGACATGAAAATAAAGGCTGAAATACGTGATCTTCAAAGCCCAAGGCATTATGTGCAGGCATGCAGAACAGAAGCTGAAATATAAACATTGATAGAAAAATAATACAGCATTTGATACCGGTGTGGGAAGCAGCACCTGACAACCACCTTCACCTTTCGTGAGAGGTTTGTGTATAATCTCCACAGGCATACCTTAGCATCCTATAGTGTCGAGAAGATCGTTATTTGAAATATCCCCCTTTGCTCTGGGAAAGCAAAACTACAAAGTGTGGTGAAGCTTAAATTCCCAAGTCTGTCTTGATACAGGAACCAGCAGATAGATCTTCCTTCTCCACTTAATCTTCTTCACCTCCCTGGCTGCCGTGGAGAACAATTCTGTTACAGAGGCCCAACAAACTTCTCTCACTAATGGGACAAGAGAGCACAGGGCTGTATATCCTTCTTAAAAGTTAGCTATTTAAAATCACTCCAGCAGGTAGTTTCTAGTCTAGACATTATCTGTGCAGCCCTTAACTGGCCAGCCTGCTCTTCCTGAGGCTGAGGTGCATGCAGGGCAGGAGGAGATCAGTAAGAGGCATTTAGAGACAGCCGCCATCAAGCCTTTCCTCTGAAGGGATCCAAAACCTTTTGAGAGGGATGCTCTGCAAGGCACACATCTCTGGGGTTGGACTGGAGGTTGCTTGGAATCTTGCTCCTAGGAACTGAAGAGCACCAACACACGGAGTTCACTGTTTTCTGTACTTAAGCTGTACCCCCCCCCCCCCCACCCAGATGATGTCATTGCAAGGCCTTTACACCTTTTAAATCTTGCATTTTTCTAATGAGGATCTTTTTAGACCAAACGGGCCTGTCTCGAGTGTGCCGTCTTCTCCTCCACCTTCCATCAGCCCCGGACAGCCAGCCAGAGCCTATTTCAGATGCCCAAGTGTCACGCACGTGCCGACAGCATCCCCCCTGTGCAGTCCTTGGCAAGCACTGATGCTTTCCGACAGCTCAAGGCATCTCTCTCTCTCTTGGTCACGTGCAGAAAGCAGAGGACAATTTCTTCAGGTTGCAAGTCAAACTCCCCATGCCCTGAAGGATTCAGACTGCAGATCCAGAGAAGTTTCTCTGCTTGGAACAGCAACAGCTAAGAAAGTAGAGACGCTCTGAGCCCTTGTTAAGATAACGGAAGAAAAGGCACGCCAAGGCAGACTACATTATTTCCCATGATAATATGAGGTAGCAGGAGCACCATGCTCCATAGTAAATACACGCAATTCTTCATACAAATACAGACATGATTAAATACACGCAGCAGTAAAACACCTCCAGGTCAGCAATAAATCCCTCCTCTGCAGCTACTCGTACTCTAAGCAGCAATGGAGTCCCTGCAGTCAGTAAAGACAAACATTTGAAGAATCTCATTTTTATGGCAAAGGAATGAACAAAAAGCACAGAACGGGGTTCAGAAGTTTAGAAACACTTTATTTTGCCTTCTGCTATTTTCTTAAGAAAACAAAACAAAACAAAGTCTGCTTGTTTTAAAACCCATTCAAAAGGCTTCTGAGAGAACCCCCAGAGGAGTAAGGAGCAGATGACATTACAACAGTGGTATGCAAATGGTCTTTTCCCCAGGAAATATAAGATCTTTGTGTTCATATTGCAGTAATTACAGCTTAACAATTAAGAGGACTATGATTTTATTCACCAAGCCTAAAAGCTTTAAGTAAGACATTTCAGTCATTGCTTGGATAACATTGGAGACATTTCTTCAGACAGTTATAGCTTGTGATTGACTTGGAACAGTTTCCTAGGGGTAAGAAGTATTCTGGAAATGGAAACCCTACCAGGTCTCCCTTTGGAAAAGAACTGCCGTGTCTTACTTCTCGAGTACATCACCTATGGCCCACAGTAGGAAAAGTTGCGCTGTTAGAAACACAAACTCACTCCCTATTTGTTATGAGCTGGATCCAATAAACAAAACGACCTATGCCAGCATCTCCACAACTCACAGTCACCCTGAGACCAAGTTTAACTTCCACTTCTGGTTCATCCTCTATCCTGCACTGAGCCTAGCCCTCAGATGCCAAAGAGCTCCAAACCCAGGTCCCCGGGCTCGGCTCACACCACCCCTACAGCACTGCCGACTGCAGGCATAAGATTTGCAAATCTTCAAGCAATTAAAACGCAACGTGTCCCCCTGTGCCCAAAACGTTTCTCACCTTCTTCTGTCTCCTATTTGGGGTCATAGCTGCACATCAAGGGTGTCAGATACTAGTCAAGCTGTAACGTAAAATGGGTTATTGGAGAAGCACAACTTTCGAGTATGCAAAAGGGGCTTTCATACCCAACTCCAACACGGGATGTGCAAACCAGCAGTGTATGAGCACCTGACACTGCGATTCTGCAAACATTAACCCTACGCACACCGGGAGCTTACAGACTCTCACATGCACCAGACTTCTGTGGGGACACAGTGGCTGCAATGTATCCATCACTGTGTATCTGGCAAAGCCTCATAGAATCACATTGGCTTTGGTGCTGCGGGCTGAGGTTTTCCTGCACTGCAGATCCCCAGGTGTGAGATGCACCCGGACAAGCTACGTGCCCCCTGAGATTTGGGCGTTGTCAGCTCTGTGCCTCTACTGAACTACATTAGGAAAAACGAGGCATAGGGACCTGGGTGAAATCCACCCTGTTTGAATCTGACCCCGAATGCCCGGGAATAAAAACACACACACAAAACACAGGCACCACTGGGATTAGGTTGCAGCTCTCCCTACACAATAGCTCTTCCCAAAGCACTAAGCCACCAGCCAACAGCACCTCTTCCAGAAAGAACCACTAAACACCAGTTAACGCACATCAAAAAAGTTTAATATTTTCACAAGTATCACGTAACACTAGTATCAGAGCTACTAGTGTGCAAAGTAAAAAGACTCTCTACCTTTGCAAAACCAGTTAGGCATGCAAATTTTCAGGTAGACACACACTTAAAGCTGCAATGACTGTTTGTGACTCACATGTTACTTTACAACATTCACTCACAGTGCACCATAATGCATATTGAAATGTTATCGATAGGTAGGGCAATCCAAATCTTAGGCGAGCGGAATGAGGACACAGAGAAGTAGCCTGCAAATTTCCATCTACTTTCTGCAGGAAAAGGCAGCAGGGAAAACCATGCAGACATCTCAAATTCATTTTTTGGTAGAAGAGCGGGAATTAAGGATTACTGTGTGGTCTCCCTCTTCGCAGAAAGCGGCGTGACTTGCAAATGTTCTTCGACATTTGCCTTCCTAACCTCTTCTCAATTTAAAGTAATGCAGCTGGTATGCAAATATAATAATGGCATCGACTCGACAGAGGACAGGATACACCAAGTGTATATGATCTTTGTTGCTGCTTTAGTCCTTGGAATAAGCCAGGTTTGATCTTGGCTTTGTGGTTTGTTGAGTTTATGCACACACAGGTCCTCAAAGGTAAGATCAAAACCAAACTCTCGTATTCCTTTCTGCTCACGAATTCTAGCTGAGTGTTTGTGTTTTGAGTGGCTGCTTAACAGTATTAAAGATTAAAGCTTTGTGTGGAATCAAATACCCATTTAAGGCGAGAGACGGAAGTAATACACATCCGAGTGACACTGGCTAGCTGCAGGTTCAGTAGAAGGGCAGCTGCAGCGCCCTGATCTAGACTAACAAGAAGAGATAGAAAATATTTTTATAAGAACTCTTAAACAGAAGAATACAGCACAGCCCGTGTAGGGACCATAAATCTACCAATTTTCCAGGTCTGGAGATTTGGATTACCCCCATCACCAACCACTTTGTTTTACTCTATAGGGATTTCCTGCCGGAACGCGACAGATTTCACCCAGTGACACAACACTACTCACAGAAGCAATGGGAAATACCAGTGGAACCAGATCTGTGGGACGAGGGCGTTTACTTTTACCATGACAGAACAGGCATCAAGGAAGCAAGTAAGTTGCGTTGTCAAGTCCCACTACAGAGTTACGTGCGTGCACAGTGCTGACACACCATAGTGTTTTCACAATCGCTGCAGACGAAACAACAGCAGGTAGATATGCAGGAGGGAACTGGTGCTTCCCCTTCCCTAAAAGCATCAACACCCAGGTCTGGTGGTCAGCGTGCTGGCGGTGCGCTTAACAGGGATGCTGCAAAGGACACGTTTGGTACGATGCAACAGTAGCTCCCAACGCACATCACTTGGGGGCAATTTTGTCTCAGACAACAATCGATTTTTGACAGCTGCAGAAATTATAGACTGTTTTTTCCATGACCTACAGATGGGGAAGGTACCAACAAGGTGAATAAGAAACATGCAGATTGGGGTCCAGAAACAGGAGATATTATTAACAGCACACATTCTATCTTGTATCCTATTTTTTATGTCATTAGTTGTATTTTTTTTTTTTCCCCGATAAAGCAGTGAGTTCTGGGTTTTCACCAGTTCTGACTACGCAGTCGCTGCTTTATGAGAAAGTGCTCACAAGACAGAATCGGGGCCAGGATTGTGGAGTTCAGTTCTGCTCGGCATCGCGAAGCCTGCATCCCACCGCTGTGATGAGCGCTGCCCCTTTCCCGCTGCCGTCTTCCGACAGCAGGAAGGTTACGTCGCAGTTGGGTGCCAGGTCTTTGACTGTTTGGTGCATGATCCTTGAAAAGCTGCAAAAGAAAACAACGGCAACGGGTGAGGGAGGTCCTGCAGCACCTGCAGAGCATAGAGCAGCCACAGGCCTTTGTGGTGCTCCCTCATTCAACAGGGAAAGAGCTAAAATGCTGGAAACCAGGGTGGTTTTGAAGACTGGGAGCAGTGGGAGTTAAAAGAAAAAAGCACTTGCATCTCCTCCCTGCCTCTCCGTCTGTGTGGGGTTAAACTCAGAGTGTTAGTACCACAGCAAAGGAGAGAGAAGTCACTATGTACAGTCATCTCCTTCCCACACGTCTCCCTCCATGCACATCAGAGATGGGCGCTCATCCTCTCTTCCTCTTGCCTCCAGCTCTTTTAGACTCCTGCCCTTACCTACCATTGCTCTGCAGCAGCCCATCTCCTCTGCACACTGAACAGACACGCCCTCCAAAGAGGCCTAAAGCATTTCAGCACTGCTCTGTCATTGCCTTTGCATAGCCAACACATCCTTCCCTTGCAGTGCAGCTTCCAACTAGTTTGGCAAGCTGCATCCCCTTCAGCTTGTCACCGCCACACAAATCCTTCAGATGTGCTTCTTGAGCTTCTGGTTGCCCTTTAGAAAGCCCTGACCACGCCTGATTAAGACTCTTTTCCCTGGCACTCATCCTAGCAAGTAAGAGCAACCAGTTTGGTGTGTCAAGAGAAAGGACGTACAAGCAATGTGCTAGAGATGGCAGGCAACCAAATGCTGCAGAGATCGATACTCACTGTGGATGTAGTTTGTACAGAGTCCCATCCACACCAACCGTTATCTCCAGATGTTCTAATCCTCTGTTCTCCCTAATTTTATCTACAACGGCAGCCATTCCAGCACCGCACAACTGAGCGGCTCGCCTCGACACGGCTCCGCAGACGGTCTTGACGATGATGCTGTCATCGCAGGTGCTGTTGAGGCCCAGCTGCTGCAGGATGGCTCGCACCTGCAGCAAGGCTAACCTGTCACTGCAGAACCAGAAGAGAACGGTATTAAACGAAACCTTCCCCTCAGGCAAGCCACTGCCCCAAACCCCACTGCACTGATGGCTGCATCTGCGCACCCACACCAGGCAGCAGCCTTTCCTGCCAGCACAAGAGAGCTCGGGGAGCGCAAATTCGTTGCCACGCTGCAGTGCAGGAGAGGGGCACAGGCAGCAAGGAAGGCTTTGAGTCCAGCTCTGCGTTGCCTCCTCTTTGTTAAGAAACAAAGGGCATTGCAGGAAAATAATTTTAATGACCAGCTTGGGGTTCTTCCCCCTATAAAGACTCAACACTTGAGATGATTTTAAAATACAGCATTGCTAGAAATTCAGACGATGTTGTAAAGAGTCCTGCACATGCTCAGGCTCTTACTGAAACCCAGATTATCTCTGGAGAACCAAGCAATGCTCTCCAGCTGCCCCTCCTCCCCAGCAGTGTCACCAGACGAGTGTTACCACGCTATTTCACCCTAAACAGCCTCCCGTGCAGTGCTCTTACCTCTCAATCTGAGAAAGGAACTTGGTTTCAAAGATGTGTCTGGTCTTCAGTGTCTCTGAAATCTGGCCTCTGAACAGGAACCCCCGTTTGGTGAAGTCAATCAAAATATTGCGGACTATTTCCCCCAGGTACATCCCGCTGATCATCTTCTCATACCTGCAAAGAAAGACAGCAGCACAGCTCGGAGGGATGCCGCTCACGTTTGCAAAGGCAGCATGGCAGCTGCATTATCAGCCAGTTGTCCCAGCCACACACACGGGGGACACAAAATACACAACCTGATTTACACAGAACGGCCCTTTACTAGAAAAATTGAGCAAGAAAAAGCATGAAGACTCAGTGGGAAGCCAGAGCAAACAACAGTGCCCAGATGAAAGCCAAATTTGATATGCATCCCTGAATGGACCCCAGGGAAAACTTGTCTCCACTGTACAACATTTGGGACCCCTCCTGAAGCACAGCTGGCACCTTCAACAGAAAAAGCTCAGTGGCATCATGCAGCAAAATCCCAGGAAAACCACAAAGTACAGTCACAGCGTTTTCAAGGTGTCATGTGTTGCACAACCCTATAAAAGACAAAAGATGTGAAAAGGTAGGTCCAGCTTGTTCACAGCATCGCTGACCTCTAAACCAGCAAGCTGGGGGTCCAGGATTAGTTTATGCTTTTCAGTTAATTCCAGCACCTGGTTTCCAGTAGGGAACCACCAGTCCCCAAAGCCACAGGGAGGAACCAAGCTGTCTTGAAGCCCTCTTGTCCCCTACTTTACACACACGACCCGAGTTTCCCCCTTCCAGGCCTGCCCCTGGGCTAGAGAGAGGAAATATGTCCCATCTGCAGACCTCCTCCTGGCACACAACAAGGGGCAGTCCACAAGAGATGATCAGCCCCAGTACAGGGCAGCCCCATGCTAAGGAGGACAGGAGTTTGCTTTGTACTCCCTTCACCTACAGCATCACTCTGGTTTGAATGGAGCATTTTAAGTTCCGTGAGCTTACCAACAACTGAACACTCTGCCATTTCTTGAAAAATGTATTCAGTGATCCATCCTTTAATTCACCTTGGGCAGCTCCAAAGCAGGGTTTCTGCCCTGGACTGAGCAGAGCCCAGCACACCATCCCACTGGAAGCAGGCCATGCAGTCCATTTAATAGTCTGAGCTCTCTCAGGCTTGTACCCAGCAAGTGTCCTCCCTCTTAAGTGCCTAACTCTCCCTGGAATAAATTACTCCCCCTGGCAGTCTCTGCTACTGCCTTTGGCTGCTTACTCCATGCCAAATCTGCCACTGCATCAGGCTCACTCAGCATCTGCCTCTCTGGGTCTGTTTGAGCCCTAACTTCTAAATTGCTTCTCAAGGGACCTGCCAACTTGTCTGCATACCCCAGGTTTTCAGGCAGATATAATCTATTCACCAAATCTTTTTAAAAGCTCCTGGCATCACAGCACTGCTGCA
Source organism: Todiramphus chloris collaris (assembly GCA_025345505.1). NCBI lineage: Eukaryota > Metazoa > Chordata > Aves > Coraciiformes > Alcedinidae > Todiramphus > Todiramphus chloris. Next base: position 10,757,964 of record JANVCC010000057.1, read on the forward strand.
GAGAAATTACGAAAAAACGTAGTCTAGGCACACAGCAGTCTCAGCCCAGTTTTATCAGTGCTGGATATACCTCCTCGTCAGTCCTTTCTTGAAGGGGACAGGAGAGCCCAAACAAGAGCTGGACCCCCTAAAAGGGACCAACCTCCAGGGCCAAGATAGGAAGGTCCTCTAACATGATATATTTAATCCAGAAAATTGCCTGAAATTGGCTGCAACTGCTAGGAAGCTCCTGACTGCTTTACAGTGAGCAGCTCCAATCTCCAGCCATGCTGGGTGGTCTAGACTGAGGATTTCTAGAGGCAGAGCCCTTTAACAAAGAGAGTTCAGCTAAAAGAGATTAAGGTGAGACCAAGAGCAAAAGAATGGCGAGCCATTTTAACCCCCTCAGTACAACATGGGATGAATAAAAGAGTTTCTTCATAATTTCAAGACTTGGAAGTTCTCTCCCAAAGCCCTGCTGCAGTCCCATGGCAGCAACCAGGCTACAAAAAAGCAGCAACCAGGAAAAGCACACAAGAGGGAGATCCCACAGGATAGCAGGGCTGCAGACATTTTCCACCCTTAACCCCTCCCTTCTCCGACAGGGAGAAATCCAGTTCTCTCTTTAAAAGCATTTAAGGCAGCCTGGTTTATACTTAGCACAGCATTTATCCTGCAGTACCTCTGCTTCCCAGCGTTTAGTGAGTAGTCATCGACCGCTTTGTCATATATCGTCCTGATATCATCCAGGCACCCGTTATCCCCGAACGCTCCCCACTCGGTGTTCACGCACATCCGTCCTTGCTCACCATCCACCATCTCTATGTTCCTCATCTCTTCCATGTAACAAGCATTGCTGCCAGTTCCTGAAAGAAGAAAATACTCACATTACTCTCTGGAACAAAAACAACACCAGAACGAGCGCGACAGCCCTGACAAAACCTGCAAGGGGATTTTGAATGTGCTGTTTCTCAATTACGAAGTCAAATCATCATTTGAAACATCACCAAAAAAAAGGCCCCCTCTTCAATAATCCTGTGGCAGCTGGATTTTGGTGTTAGGAACCACCTGCCACAAAGCCCACAGACCCACAAAATTCAGATGAAATGTTGCTGAAGTGAAAACCTCAGCAAGTTCTGAGGCATCAGGCAAAGAAAACCCATGAGGTTTTACCAGCTAACTGCAGGGTATTTTTTAGTTCTTGCTCGGCCTTTTTCTGACTCAAATTGGTTAAACAGATCCTCCGTCAGGAAGGTTACTTCCATGTTGAAGCGATGCCATATCCGATTCTGCCAAAAGGGGATCCTAAGCAGCGTGGCAATTACAAAGTGCTCAGGCACAAGCCTTGGGGAACAAAGCTTTATTAGCAGCGAGGCAGCTTTTGCTACTACCTAGGGCAAAAGTCTTCTTGAAGCTGCCAACCGAACTCTCATTTAACCCAGCATCACAGATTCTACACCAGTTATATCAGCAAGTCTGTTTTCCTTAGCAATTTTTTTAGGATGCTACATCAATAAAGTCTGAGCAAACACAGACCCTCCCACAGCACTCCCCTGCTGCAGGAGACCTGAGCCACAGCACAGGGTTGAGGGAAGTCTAGGCTTGCAGACCGAGACCCACATTTGCAGGATCAAAGCACACCAGACCCATCAGCACAGGCCAACCTCTCATCACAAAGTCTCACTGTCCAGAACGAGCTAAGTGAGGATTGCCTGAATATGTGGATATCTATTAATTACAGGCTTTTAGATGATCTGTTGCCAGATGATGAAAAGCAGAGACCTAGTCTCATTAGTGGCAGTTTCCAAAGTATTCAACTACAGAGACGCAAAGCATCATCTCTGCTGGGTGAGAGAGGTGGCACTAGGCAGACAGGGCACCAGCATGATGTGAAATTGCCCTTGCAATAATCTTTTTCCCTGCCAAGCAACAGGAGGAATGTTCACCCACCTCCCTGCGCTGGGGAGAGCAGGACAACTGCCAGCTCATGCAGGCACCTCAGCCAGCGCTGTCAGTCTGGCCAAGGCAATTCAGGCAGGGCAGAGAGAGCTGTCAGAGCCCCAGGGTTTTCACTCTTATTATCCCAGATGTACCCAGGCCACCTCTGAGTCCCTGCTCCGCACGCAGACACGTTGGCTGGAGAGCATATCTGGCTCACAAGATGCTCTCAGCACCCCAAGGAGATGCTGTCCTCCCTGCAGGGAGCTCTGTCCCTGAAAACACACCCCCGACCGAGCTGCACAGACACAGCTTCCTACCCACACTGCACTCTGCTGACTCATCCTGGACATTTCCCATCTGTCTGGAGGAGAAATTGGTGGCATTTTGTTTTCCTACAAGCCCCCTTGCCACTGAAAGCATTCTTAAAGCTTGCGGGTGGTTTGTCCCCATCTCTCCCACTGAAAACTCATTTCTCTGGAGAGCTGTGGGAATTCGCGCCACCCCCATGACTCAGGAACATCAGGCGTGGCATTTGCAAAGGCACTGGCAGCCACTTGTGGAATCACTTCAGCTGTCCCACTGCTGGGAAGGGAGCTGTCAGGTGCTGCACTTTTGCCCATCAGAGCTTTCCATCACATGCCATTCAGGAACTGAGCTGTGCTTTACAAGTTTATTCCGAGAGACCGCATGCTCAAGGGAAGCTGTGGGCTACCTGAACACCCCAGCAGGGAAGCTCTGACAGGCTAAACTAACAGGCACCCAGGAGCTGGTGAGGCTACCTGAGCCCCCGTTGGCTCGCTCACTTCACAAGCAGCACTGTGCCTTTCCCAGACAAAACGGGCAGGATTTGTTCAGCACCACAGCCTGTGCTTATCTCACTGATGGCAGACAAAACGAAGCTGGCTGGTTAGTTCTGCTCTTAACTCCTTCACACGGCTTGCTTCTGAAGGGATAGCTATTAATCTCGAAATCCTTCAGTGCTGGCCACCCTGGCTGTATTTTGAGTTAACCACGGGGATGTCTCCATGCTAATCCGGACAGATGTTTAATAAAAAAAGTGCTAAATACAAAGCAGCTCCAACACGTACCCACAATGAGTCCGATTTCACAGTTTGGGTCTTCATAAGCACAAGTCATCATTGTGCCTACCGTGTCATTCACCACAGCCACCACATCCAAATCAAACTCCTTTGGAAGAAAGAAACACAACAGGTTTGGGGGCAACCCCTCACACCGAAGGGGCCACAAAAGGAGCACACCAAAGGGGATGCTGTCAAAACACAGCGGAAACAAATAAAAGCACCAGTTTGATTTTACACGTGCAAAGATAGGAACTTAATCTACCAGCAGGGAGCTAAGGCTCCTCACGTGCTCTACTTAGGATAGGCTGTGTCTTCAGAGGAAGGTATATTCCTGGCTGTTTTCTTCAGCTTAGGCAGATTTAAGTACAGACCTTGTACATAGACACATGGGAGAGGGCTATCACCAGTCTGTATTTCAGCAGTGCAGTAACAAAACCGGTAGCAAAGGTTTTTAAGACCTCTTTTCAGTTGCTGCTAAAAACTTTGCAAAATTAATGCTCTCCTCAAGCTATTTTTCTTCCCTTTCTAGAAAGCTCTGGCTGAGCTGCTTGAGGCTTTTTCAAGACCAGGGGCTGGGAGGGGAAAAATATGTAATTTAGGGTGCACTGAGGTGCATTCCTGCAATCACTGTATTGAAAACTCCTTCTTTCTACATGCTCTGATGCAGTGAAAATTGCCACAGGATTTGAAAGTTCTGCCAGATTTAGAAAGATAGAAGCCCCTAGGATAAAAAAGAAGCAATGAAACAAAATCCTCAGTATAGCTCATTTAGAGTAGCAATTTTGGTTTAGTGGCTGAACTCTCCCATATCCACTGTGCACCTGCTAGACTGTCCTATGTGCTGGGGTCAGACTATGTGCCAGCACAGCCACCCAGCATCAGGGGCTGCTGCAATGCAAATGCCTTTTGGGCAGGACAGGAGGCACAGCCCATGTCCTCAAGACACACAGATCCTGCGAAAAGGAGCCAGCCTGACCCATGAGGACTGTCAACTCTGAAGGGGGGGAGAAAGAAAACAAAACCAAAAGAAAAATCACCTCTCTTCTTTTAATTCCTTCTCTAAGCAAATACACCACATCTTCTCCCTCACAGTCTGTAGCTTTGAAGCCTTTTGTCCAATTGAGAAGGATACCCTAAAAAGAAAGAAAATGAGTTATCAAGTTTCCTGGTGCACTACAGATTGCCCCCACATTCCTACAGACCTCTAAGGGGTGATCACGGAGCATTTCTACCTGATAACTTCCCTGCCTTTGCCCACCTCCCCAGCCTGTAAAAGGAAAAAATCACAATGCTTCACTCAGGTGACCAGAGGTTATTGCAGACTGCAGCTCTGACCCCATGGTCCCAGCAAATGATCACAGCCATATTTATGGCCACTTGGTACATGGAGCCATAGGGGCCCTCAATCAGCTGGAGGAGGAGGTTCTCCAGTATTCACCAACACAGGTGCTCCGTTTTGCTGCATAACCTGCCACCTCTCTCTATTGCACTCCCTAGTCTCCCTGGCCTGATGAAGCCTCCTATCATCAGCAAGGTGACAGCATTTTAGAGCTGGCCATTTGAATGCTGCTCCTAACATCACTGCCTGTTTCCTCCTTCCTTATATATGAATATTCATCTTATTTTCACTAAGATTCAAATGTTATTCTGTACACTTGACATTTCAAGTGTTTCAGAGTGAGGTTATACAAAAGAGTCTCTATGAAAAGGAATATCTCTTTATATATGTGGAATTTACATCTAAAACTACTTATCATGCTTGGTCTCCAAAGCGATGCAACAAACTCAAAAGTGTGACAGAAACAATAAACTCAAAAAAGTGACAACAAATCCATCTGTCTTCCAGAAAACATGCTAATTAGACAGGACCCTATTAACAGCTGCAGAGGTGGAGATGGTGGAAGTACGTGGTGGCAGTGGGGAAGTTAAACATGAAAGTGAAAAGAAAAAGGGTTCATTTGACAGGGACATGCTGCAGGCTATACTGTCACCCTTAAGAGTGACACAGCCAAGCAGGCCCTGGTCCATCGGCTCCATCCAGTGAGATCAGATCAGCTGGGGAACAGGCACTGGCAGCACAGATGGATTTCCGCTTACTGCTCACAAAACCAGGGAAGTATCACAGTGCATCAGGAAAAAGCATGACACCTTAAAAAAGGGATATCACCACCATGGAAATCTAAATGCTGTCACAGTCCTACTGTCCTGGTTTCGGCTGGAATAAAGTTAATTTTCTTCCTAGTAGCTGGTAGAGTGCTGTGTTTTGGACTTAGGATGAGAATAATGTTGATAACACACTGATGTTTTAGTTGTTGCTAAGGAGTGTTTATATAAGGACTTCTCAGCTTCTCATCCTGCCCTGCCAGCAGAGACTGGGGATGTAGAAGGAGCTGGGAGGACACGGCAAGGGCAGCTAAGCCAAAGGAGTATTTCACAGCATCCAACGTCACGCCCAGTATATCAGCTGCGGGGAGTTGGCCAAGGGGCACTGTGGCTTGGGGATTGGCTTGGTCAGCAAGTGGTAAACAATTGTATTGTGCATCACTTTTTTGTATAGTCTACTATTACTATCCCTTCGTTTTCTGTCCTATGAAACTGTCTTTACCTCAACCCACAAGTTTTATTTCCCCCCATGGCACTGTGGGGTGCAGAGCAAGAGAGCGAGTGGCTGAGTGGTACTCAGTTGCTGCCCGAGGTTAAATCACAACACAAGGGCTGAGCAGCTTTGCATTACTACCTTTAAAGGAACTATTTATAGGAGCAACTGTACTGGTCAGGGCCAGAGCATGAACCCTTCCCTTGTACAACCTCCCTGTGCCAAGTAGATGATACGAACGCCAAGAAATCAGGCCTAGCATAAGCACAAAAGCAGATTCAAAAGATACTAAGAAACTTACAGCATCCAGACTGGTCTGCTTGCAAGGGAAGGAAAACGTGAAGCCAAGAGGCAGACGTGCGCCTTTTATCCCCATATAATCCAGGAAGTCAGAAATGCAGGTAACAATGTGATCAAACAGCTTTAAAGAGAGAAGTCGGGCATTTGAAGTTGCACATGTTACATGGTCTTAAGAAGGTATTTAAAAAGAAGCAGCACTGCCAAAGAGAAACACAAACACTCACCTCTTCTCCTGTTCCCTGCATCACCTCTATAGGAATGGCATAGATCTTGTTGTGCATCTCAACTGTTCTCCTTTTACCACTGCGGATTTTCACCAGCAAAACTCTAAAGTTTGTCCCTCCAAGGTCAAGTGCCAGAAAGTCTCCGTTCTCTGCAAAAGAATATGTGCATGTATTTAAAGAACCACAAGCAAAATCTAAAAAAGTGCTTTTGCCAGAAAGCACTTTGATATAAAATCTCTTAGAAACTCAGTTGGGAAGATGTTCATCAAAGGAGGGGTTTAGATGCTGCTCTGATTATTCCAGGCTTTTTTTTTGGGGGGGGGGGGGGGGGAGTTGGTTGGTTGGTTCTGTTTTGTTTTAAACAGACAAGGGAAAGAGGACTCACACAAGTGGATGGGGTTGCATAATGAGCCTGGCTGTGGTTCTCTACCCCGAGGCTGTGGGTTGCTTGCGCCCTGGGGCAAGGACATAAGGCCAGGCTGCCAGCAAGCAGCACATGGGTGGTGCATGCTGCCCTGCCTGGGACTGAGATTTTTCTCCTTTGCACAGCTCAGGACACTCCTCTTTCATTGTACCAGATCTGCTCACCCTCTACCAAACTCGAAGCCTGTTGCTGGGAGCCCATTTTGGGCACCCCACAGCCAAGCTGGTGCCCTCACTCCAGAGAGGGCATTCTCCTACCTGTTCCATCCGGCGTACTGCGGACAAAGGTGGGCAGCATTTTCACTTTGGCAGTCTCGTGAGTCTTCTTCTTCAGACCCGCTTCCATCTCCGCCCTCATCCTCTTCTTCACCTGCAGCAGCTGCTCGTGGGTGAGCTTGAACTCGGCCAGGGTCTCGTCGATGAGGCGGTGCTGCTCCGACAGCCGGTACGCCACCGCCGTCACCATCGCCGCTCCCTTCCCACTGCCGCTCTCCGACAGCAGGAACCGCACTTCCGAGTCCGGCACCAAGCGCCGGGTGGTTTTGTGCAGGCGCCGGGCGTACCTGCAGGGAAGGGAGGCTGCAAGCCCTCCATCCGCACGGCCTCGCCCCCAGCACCCAAAACCCCTGCTGCCAACACAGACCGACCACCAGAGGAGCGAGCGGCCTCATCACACCCCAACTACCTACAGCCTCCCAGGTAGGAGAACTGCTGGGGAAGAGCACTTCTCATACACGGCCTTTTTCTTTCTGAATTTCTAACTGAAAATGAAAACATTAAGCATATTTCGCCTTTCCAAAGCTTCCTGATAAATGACACTCAGCCCTCCCAAGCAGCTCCAGTGCCAAAGCGTGTCCGGTATGCTGTGCTTTTGTTCCGTCGGTGCCCGCAGCTGAACCCTACAGCCAAGGCTGACTCCTTACCACCAGTTAATACTCACTAAATATTCTGAGCTTGGAAACCCTTACACAAGTCCTTCTCTCCCAGCACACACAGGCCAGCAGCCACTCTCAGACACTTGCAGCATTAGGGCTTGGGCACTGGGGTTACTTTTGACATTAAGACTCACGTCAAACCCTGTTTGAAGGACCAGGTACAACCACAGCAGAAGAGAGCAACATCCTCTCTGATTTCTCCATAAATCTAAACAGCCATTTAGATGGAGAAAACCAAGGCAAAGACAGTTTTTAGAAGGCCACAGTAATGCAAGCACCAATTTTTTTCCCTGGGTTTCCAAGTCTATCTTCAGAAAAGACTGGAAAAAATACAGGGTTCAGCACAGTCATTTCAAAACAATTCCGTTTAAATTGAAAACGGAGACAAGGTGCATTAAAGCAGGTCCCCTCAAAGACTGATCCACAGGCACAAAGCAGTATTTTGTACAAACTCTCCTTCCAAGAGGGCTATTGAGCTCCTTTAAGGCATGGACTCAAATCACCATAGTTTTTACCAATAATGCAGTATCCAATTATTCAGGGTGGGTTTTGGGTCTTTTTCTTTGTGGTTTTGTTAGGGTTTTTGTTAAATCTCACCCTACTTCTCCACCGAAAGACATCTCTCCTTTTCCCTAAGCTCTCTGTTTCAGATCAAACCCCCATTCTGTGTTTCAGGTTCCTCATCTCACATCCAAACTGCATGCCTGGGTGACATCTTGGGGTTACACCCCTGACCCTTGGCAAACCAAGGGCCATGGCAGGTGGAGAGTGTTAACGGGCAGGAGTGGAGGGACTCACTGCGGATGCATCTTGTAGAGTGAGCCATCAACCCCCACAGTGGTCCGGAGGCGGCCAACTCCTTTGTTATCGCGCAGCTGGTTGAGGATGGCACCCAGCGTAGAGGCTACCAGGTTGGCCGAGCGGAAGGACACGATGGTGCAGACGTGCTGGACGGCAATGCAGTCCTCATGGGATGGCTCCACCCCCAAGCGGGTTAAAATTTCCTTGGCTTTGTTCAAACCTTCTTTGCTCCTACAAAGAGAGAGCAGAAAAGGGCACTTTTCAGTGACAAATCTATGAAACGGAGGGCAGAGGCAGATCCCACCATGGGTGTCCCCAGCTGGGGTCTGAGAAAGGGGTTAGAAAGAAAATGCCTTAGAGATCTGGACTAGAAAACTCCATGAGGCTTGAGATAAAATGCTCTGAATATGAATTAATTAACACATAGCAACAGCTTTCCATTAAAGCCTGGTGCAAACATGCCACCTACAAACCACACAGTTCCAGGTACTATAGCAGGCACCCTATGGGCAGGATTACTCCCATATGCACCCAAGAGACTGCCCTCCTCCAAGCTCATTCCCCACAAGGCAAGAGGTACACCGTGTCACTGGAATAACAATAATCCTTCCAATGATGATCATCTGCAAGTCTCTCCAACACAGACCATACTTTTGTCGTGCCAGACGATCAGACCAGATCTCATACTGAGCAAGCTTCCTGTACTCCAAAAGTGAGTGCACGAAGCGTGGGACAAGGACCAGTCCCGTGGGGCTGAGGCATCCCACATCCGCACACCCACGGGGTGTGCAGTACTTTGGGATGCAGTTGGTCCCACAGCTCCAGACCCAAAGCAGAGCAGCAACCTCACAACAGCTCCTTCAGTGTACCCTCAAGAAAATTAGCAACTCCCAAGCGATTTTACAGACCCTGGGGGAATTAAAATGCTTTTTCATTTAAACAGCAAACAGCATCTTTGGAGCAGGAAACACCAGCCCCACAACTTAGCACAGGCCTGAGCATATACCTAATCCCACGCTCACTCGTATGCCTCAATAAATTAAAGCCAGTCTGAAAAAACAACCCCAAGTGAAGGTTGGCTAAGTGATTTCATCCTAATGGGTCTCTTTTTCACGCTTTTACAACCTCACTGAATTTCTGCCTCTTGCACTGCATTTTCCCTCATTAGCATCCAGCCTGAGAGCAAAGTTTCTGGCAAAACTTATTCACGTCCAGCTCGGTCATTTCCCAGACAAAAACACAAGGAGTATATCTTGTCATTACCAATGACATTCCATACATCTTTTTAAGGACTCTTGCACCATCAACTAGAAATTTGAAGCCACCTACTTAAAACCAAAGTGCTCTTCAGGACGTGAGGTGGGGTTTCAGGGCAAATTTTGCTCTTAATAACTGAATTTCTCAGTAATTGCATTTTCCTCATTGTTGTTCAACGCTACATTGGTCCATTACATGTTCCTCTGTGGTTAAGACAAACGAACACAGACATTTAGTGCAAAGATGTTCAGATAAGACAGTCTGCAGGTGCAGAAGTAAAATGGGACAGGGGGCAACAGGCATCACAGAAGTTACTGTTCCCTTGGCGTTGTGCTCACCATCAACAACAGTACCTCTATACATGTGCACCAAAATCGGCAGCGTTTCAAAAAGAAAAGACAGCCCAATGCCTACAAACTATCCCAGTGATGTGAATTTTAAAACCACAGGGGAAAGAGCCAGTAAGTACTGACCAAAGAGGTGATGACAACATTAAGAAACCAACTGGCACATAGCTCAGAGGTCGCCACGTAGCACCCGGCACTGCCTACGAGACTGAATGCTCTGCCTTGTCACGCTTGTTTTCCTTCTGCCCAGGGATCCCATGGATACAGCAAGGAGCAACACAAGCATTTGCTTGGAGGCACTAAGCCAATTCACTCCCGTGTTTAGCTGCAGGGCAGCAACTTGTGGGTTTTTGCGAGCAGGGTGAGAGATAGCACAGTGCTGCACGGACTGGTGGGCTTTCATTGCTCCTCTCAACACAGAAAAAGGGAGAAGCCTTGAGAGGGAACAGACTGTCTGCTGGTGGTCCCTACATGACAGCTGTACACCTGCACTGGAGGATGGCAGCCACCCCCAGTGCAGCCCATCTTCCCACAAAGCAAAAAGAGACAGTGGAAAATTAACACTCGGAGCCGCTGCAAAACCCAGGCAGTGAAAAGGGATAGGTACTCACTTTTCTATGGCAGAAACGTGCTTCGTCTCAAATTTCCCTTTGGTGAGAAGCTCAGGGGTGATTCTCCCCTCAAAAAGCAGCCCCTCCTTGGCCATCTTCACCAAGATGAGCCGTACCAGCTCCCCCATGTACATTCCGCTGACCATTTTCTCAAACCTGCAGGAGAGGACAGCAGCAATCACTCACCCATCCACAGATGACAGTGGGAGGCAGAGCCCAGCCGTGCCACACCACCTGGCCCAACCTGAGGTTTGCCTCACCATGGGCAAAGTCAAGCTTTCTTGAACCGTTGAGTTCATAATGCAAGTGGAAAAGGGTGCACGGGGTGTAAAACAAAAGAAGCAAAGCTCACAAGTAAGTGCCTCACTCACAGCTGCTTCCCAGGATTAAGCGATCCACGGTCGATCTCTCGATCAAACTCAGTCCTGATGTCTTCTAGCGAGCCATCATCTCCAAAGGCCCCCCACTCCGTGTTAATGCACATCCTGCCTTCATCCCCTTCCACCAGGTCGATGTGCCTCATCTCCTCCATGTAACAGGCATTGGTGCCAGTGCCTTTAGGGAAAGGACATCAGAAGGTGCTAACCAAAGAGGCCCAGGCAAAGGGAGAAAAGCCACGTGCACGCTGCAGCAGCGATGTGCCTTACCAATGATCAAGCCGACTTCACAACGCTGGTCGTCAAAACCGCAGGTCATCATAGTCCCGACGGTGTCATTCACCACAGCCATGATATCTGCATCGTAGTCCTGATGGAGGAACAAAACACTGCTTGGACTATACGGCTTCTCTGGAAAACAGTCTGTGTTCATCATGGTTTGCTCGTGTCAACTCATTTCACAAGGAAAAGGAGACAAATTATTTGCCTGAATACCACAGCTCATCTTTTTAAATATCACCCGTTCCATTTGCCAGATCCCTATCCCGTGTACCCAAGATGACAATGAGAGCAGACTAATGCACCAGGCGAACTATAAAACAGCACTAGTGTAATTCTGGAGAGCAAATACCTGCTCTCACATAAGCACCCTCGGGCAGGAAAGAAAAGGGCTTAACATGAGGGAGGGAGGAGCTCTGCAGTGAGACATCATGGAGTCATTTGATTCAATCGCTTGAGGAATCAATCCAGAAAATATTCCCAAGTTACATATTTCTCAAACAATTCTCTTAAAACACCTAGGAGTTTTATTTCAAGTGAATGAAGAATTTCATACAAAAAATATATGCAATTAATGAAATTAAATAAGCTATCCAAATGACACTCATTCCTTTCCAGCTTCTTCAGCGTGCTATTCTACCCAATACCAAGTCTGAGGATATTAACTCTCTATAGTAACATTGTTCAGTGACAGTAAAACTCAGGTTTGCTTAGAAGTCTAAAACTGCCCAAACAGAGCAACTACTGACCAGTTTCTAAATAATTTGGATGCCAGGTAACAGATCCCCTGATTACAAGCATTATGCAAACCCAAATTCATTCCATCTCATGCTCAGTGAGATGTTTTCATTTGTTTAAGTCTGCAACCTGGTTACCTTCACCCTCTGTAAAACCAGCAGTGAGAAGCTGCAGGCAGCAACACATCTCACTGAGCCTGAAATCTCCCTTTTCTTCTGCTGTGCTCCCAAGCAAAGCAGAGACACGGCTTCTCAGGAATGGGACCGCTGAAAAGCTGTGGCACTCACACACAGCGCTCTCGCATTTTTTTGTAGAGTGATAAAAGTGCTGAAGGTTGCCAGTGACAAACCACAACATAGTCAGCCAGTTTTGTGCTATGAGGAAAATCCCAGCCTCTGCAGAGCAACTCCAATGCTGCTTGATTTTCCTAGCAAACAGCAGAACTGCACAGCTTAGTGCAAGAAAGCAGAGCTGCACTATCACTTGGATCACACGCTCAAGTCAGTGACACAAAGGGTGGTCCAGGCAAAGAAACGTCAGTTTGATGTGATAGAGTTAAAAAAAGAATGAAGTACAACGTACCCCACGTTTCTTGATGGCCTTGTTAAGCAGCCTCACAACATCTGCTCCCTCCACTCCACTTGCTTTGAAGCGCTTCGTCCAGGTTATCAGAATACCCTGATAGAACAGAGAGCATTATTCAACAGGATGCCACCACGAGACAGAAATAGATTTTATTTTTTTTTTCCCCCATTAAAAATAAGATTTTATACTACAAATGCATCTTCAGGTCTCTTTTCTTACCTTGACCTAACAACCCAACCTGAGACAATCGCCAGTCTTTGATTTTCATTACAATAGACTGAAAGATGTAATGTTCTTTTCCCCTCCCTTCCTAGAAAGTGGTTTGCTTGCATTTTGTATTTTCAGCCCGCTCTGCTCCGCGTTACTCCTTGACAGTTTTTCTTGGAAAACCATTTAAACCTTTTGGGCCATGGAAATAGACTGCTTTCAGAAAAAGCTGATTGTGCAGGACTGACTAAAGGAGGGATGTCACATTTGTACATCCAGGACTTGGCTTCAGCAGGGATCAGAATGCTGTACGCTTGCTGCCTGAAGTCCCAGCTCTCCAGAATTGTTTCACCGTGGGATGTTTATGGGTTGAAGCAAATGGAAATACTGGAAACGTAGCCCCTGACCTACAGCATGGATCAAAAAGGAAATCCTGGTATTGAATTCCGTGTCTGCAAACTGTCATAAAGAGCCTGAAAATCCCCCAAGGTAGTAACTGCATTTGATTTTTTTTCTATTGAGATAATAACTAGCTGATTCAGAGCATTCAGGATATAGGTAAATAATAATAAAAGTAAGTAGTCAATGGGAAGGATGACTTAAATCATCTTAGCTTTTCACACCCACCACAATATTCACAACTATCACAACAAACAGGCATCCAAGAAGCTAAAAAACAGAGAAGTGAAGCCTACAGGCGCAGCAGCCATTGCCCAGGTGCATGTTTGCCCATATCTCAGCTTAAAAATCAACCACCTTGTCTTCTGCACATTCACCCTCCCAGCTGGGATAGCTACAGAGGACAGAGGGGTCAAGGCAGCTCTTTCCAGACCAGGAGGTATTCTCATACCACCCTAAACTCAGTTTGCCCAAGTTTGGCCACTGTTCTGGCCTCATTAGCATCATGTAGAACCCCAGCAAAGCCCTGTGCTGTTGCACAGCAAAACCACGGGCAAAGCCCACTCTGCAGGAACAGCTTTAATGGGCAAAAGGGCCCTTTGTTCCATGTAACTTGTATCATTCAGGAAACTGGTCAAACCACACTGGCAATGAGCAGCTCCTCTCAGCATGACTGGCCGCTGTGCTGGAAGGATTCTTTGCTTCATCAGCAAAAGGCAAGGCTTGGCAGTACGGAGGAGACCTTGGAGTGCAGCAGGGCTGAGCAGGACCCAACCACGCGGTGCCACCTCGTCACCCTTGGAGAAACAAGGGACCACCTTGACTGCTTTTCACCAAGCACAAGATACCAGCACCCAGGCAAGCACAGCCTCACAGAAGCAGCAATCCGGAACAACTCTGGCTCATGACATCCAGAAAAAAGTATTTTTCAAATGCTCAAGTTATCACAAAAACACTCAGAAACAGAGGTGGGGGTTTTTTGTTTGGTTGAATTTTTTTGGTTTTTTTCTTTTCTTTTTTTTTTTTTTTAAAGAGACACTCCCTTGTCCTTGCTCCCTTACTATCCTCCTCCACTCTGTCACTGTTATCTCCAAGTTGCTGCCTGCTTCCCCAAGCCACCCTACATGCTACCTGCCTGCCCCAGCCCCACACAAGCATGATTTCATCCCAGATGGCTTGAGCAAACCAGCCTGCAAACAAGTGCTTTTCATCATGCAGCTAAACAAATCTTCAAGGGCAACTGAGCTTCACAACCATATCCCCAGCACAACTCTGCTGTGGTCACAGTAGCCTGAGCCTCACCATGCACCACGGCCAGACTGGAGAGCTGCACCAAAGTCAACTCATCTCTTCTGAATTGATGCAGGAAAAGACAGAGCTCTATTCTTAACTACATTCAGACCCTGAGTTAACAAGCACCCTTAATTTCAGCTCTTAGCATCGCTCAAGAAGTATGAAATGTAATAAAAATCATGCCTCACCTGGCCCTCCTCACCACCAACATCTGGGGAGCTGTTGCACCAGGCTAACCTAGAGACCTGCAAGCTAGAAAAGCAGGCCGTGCTTTAACAGTGCAACCTCTTGAGTCTTTTGTGCAGATTTAACTTTCCTGCATTAATTTGCTACCCTGTTACCATAGCAGTGATGCACCCGGAGGCTGCTGAGTCATTTGCGATACAATGAGGAGAAGGAGGAAAATATCGTAGCATCCTTGTCATGGGAATCTCAGCAGTCACTTCACACAACATCCCTTTTTACAGCACGGTGCTTCCATGTGCCCCGCCAGATTCCTCTTGGTGCTGAGCATGCAGCCAGTGCCACGGCTCAGCACTGCTGCTCAGGGAGGAGACCCTGATCTGGATCAGCGTATACACTCAGGAAGCTCAGCAAAGTCTGAGCAAATGCTGCTGGGCTGGGTCCTTCCCAGTTACACCCCACAGAGAGGTGAAAAAAGCTGCAGAGGAGGCAAGAAAAACTGCTGCCGTGTTTAGAATACTGAGGAGCTCATGCAAAACATCAGATGCCTCTTCCTCATCTGTTAACCAGTCTAAGCATAAACACAAACATTATTAAGTCTGACAGTGAAATATAACACTCATTTGTCCTGAAAATGAGACCTGTCTGGGATAGGGCTTTCATAGCAGTGTTTTAATAACACGGTAGCTCTTCTGCATATTTAGACAACTGTGAAATCTTCTTACCTCATCTAGCTTGGACTGTCGACAGGGGAAAGAAAACGTAAACCCGACTGGCAATTTCTTGTCTTTGATTTGTTGTTTCTCCATAAAGTCTCCCAGGCATTCTGCAACATGATCAAAAAGCTACAAGAAAGAGGAAAGCATAAAACGACCGTGATGAGAAATACAGTTTCAAGGAGAAAATATTTCAAACTGCATGTGAAAACTGTACTAGGCGAGCAGAAAATATCTGCTCTGAATTTTAAGATATTTAAATGACAAAGCTATGAAAATACTCTCGGGCAGGGTATATATTAACACTATAAATAATAAATCATGAAATGCATTGTCCTTTTACATATATTTAAAACTGCCTTTCCTGAAACAAGCAGCATGTGGCTCTCAAGCCTGCCATAAACCTGCTACTTAACATTTGATGAGAACAAAAATGTTCTTTTAACCTTTAAATACCAGGAAGGAACATCTCAAAAGAACACGGGGGATCCAGTCCCACGTGAGGTCGAGCACTTTGACAGCCATACAGAGAAGACCAACATCTGCTTCACTCAAGCACTGCTGAGATCAGAGAAGCCAGCGCTTTGCAGAAGCCACCCAAAAGGACATCATCTCTCAAAGTCACTCCTACAGCGCATAACAAACAAACACAAAGGAAACCCAGGGGATTTGTCCAAATGTTTTACATGCTCTGAGAAACAACCCGAAATGGGAACATTTTATGCATTTTTTTAGTAGCACTGAACTATGCAGGCAGCTGCACCAGGCCTGCAGACACCAAATCCCACCTCGACAGCCCTTCAACGGTGCCCTGTGACAATGGCACCGTGTGTCCAGGCGTGCCAGGGAGCCTGCAGGCACCAAGGCAAAGGGATGCATCTCCCACGAAGCTCTCTGGAAAGCCCCTTGAGTAGCTTGCAACACTCAAAGCTAAAAATCAAGCTCTGGCCATTGAAGCAACAAAAATACATATTTGTGTCTATCAGTACTGAAAACTCAGACATGCCTTGAACTGACCTATCCTACAACTGGATGGCAAACTATGAACGAGCCACCACCTGCCCCAGAAGATAACTGTCCTTCACAGTTTGACTCCCTGAAAAAAAGAACCACCAACAAAAACCAACAAACAAGCCCCTAACCCTATCTACAGCATTGGTGGGACAACGCCAAGAAAACTGCCCAGGAGATTGGGGAAAACTGGGAGGAAGTAAAAAAGAAAAAACCTGTTGGTTGCAATTGGTGTGCAGCTTCATTAAGAACAATTTACAGAGTCTTGAAAAGACAGGGAAATGCTACAGGCTGCAGCAATTACAAAAAACAACGAAAAATAAAAGCCCAAAAAAACCAACCCAGGATATTCTGCCATTTGAAGCAGGTCAAGAAGTGGTGTGTGAACGTTACAATTTAACACAGGACCTTAACCACATTCCTAAAATGAGATCAGATTTGATTAAGCAGAAGTACAGTAGTTTTCCAGGGAAAATGTTGCCATTCATTGTCCTGGGCAAATCAAGGACATTCCACAGAGGGCACTCAGTGAAGCAGCATGAGGAAGCAACCTACGCTGCCGCACTCCTGTAAGACTATTTTCAGCTGTCCTGAGAGGGGAGGGAGGAAACAGAGTTAAGAAAAAGCAAACTGTAGTTAAGTAATAAAATATGACACCATCTCCAGGAGGAACACAGTGGTAACAGGAGCGTGTGCTTTTATTGTGCTTTCTATCTGAAAGTATCTTGCTAAAAACTCAATCCCGCTAAAATTTCAGCTGCTCCCAGGATTACAGATGATAACCAGGGGCCAACCTGAAAACTCACAGGAATTCAGAGAGCTTCATAAATCCCTCTCATGCAATGAACGATGACTGCGTAGAGAAGAGGAGGCACCTGCTTTGCGAGTCCAACTGCAAAAGATGCCTTAGCTTTCCCAGTAGGCGCTGGAAAGCCCGTGTGCCCGCGGGGGTTTGCCCACGCAGCCCCGCCACGGTCTGCTGGAGCTCAGCACCCTGAGTCAGTGCACACGCTTGCTGCAAGCAGTGCCCCGCCAGTCATTAGGGCTCTGGGCTGGCAACAGAACCCGTGCTGCAGCCTGCACTGCCCAGTGTGGTTAACTATTAGCCACATTCTTGACACTACAGTAGCAGCGTCTAGACGGTTCTGCACGGTCTGGCTGTGCTACTGGTGTTAGTAAGGCACAGGGGGAAGGCACTGCTCGAAAGGAGAAAAGAGAGGGGTGTTGGAGGGGCTTCTTTGGTGCATGTCCAGAGAAGGACAACAAAGCTCGTCTAGGGTCTAGACCACAGGTCTTGGGAGGAACAACTGAGGAGCCTGGGGTTGTTGAGCTTGGAGAAAAGAAGGCTCAGGGGAGACCTCCTGACTCTCGACAGCTCCCTGAAAGGAGGCTGGAGCCAGATGGAGTCAGTCTCTTCTCCCAGGGAACAAGCAGAACGAGAGGAAAGGGCCTCAAGTTGTGCCAGGGGAGGTTTAGATCGGACGCGAGGAAAAATTTCTTACCCAAAAGGGTTGTCACAGTCTGGCCCAGGATGGCCTGGACAGTGGTGGAGTCCCCATCCCTGGGGGGATTCCAAATCCCTGTAGATGTGGTGCTGAGGGACATGGTTTAGTGATGACTTGGCAGTGCTGAGTTAACAGTTGGACTCCCTGATCTTGACAGTCTCTTCCAACCAAAACCATTCTATGATCCTATTAATTTTGTTAGCACTGATGGTAGTAAGATTTTCCCTAAGGAGACTGAAGGAAGCATCTGTATGTGCTTGTGCCCAGATTAACATCCAAACCTTGCAAACGCCCAATAACTCTGACAGGACAGGAGAGGCAACATTACAAAGTACCTGCAGATTTCATTAAAGTAGGGCAAGTGGCTTGAGGATAAATCCAAATTCCTGCCCACCCACAGATGTGCAATAGGCAATGGCACGAGCCCAGTATTACATCAAAAGTCACAGTGACAGACAAAGCGAACGCCGCAGCCAAGAGGAAAGGACCAGCCAAGTTGTACACCTTTATAGACCTGAAGTGATACAACCACGAGATGCTGAGCAATATGGCATCAGGTCTCACTACATCCTCTGGCCACGAAGTTGCCTACTCCTGTTGGGCATCCACAAGGACGCATTTGGCTAGCAACCAGCAGACTTTGGCAAGATGAGCTAGAGCTCAAGCCCGTAAATGGGGAAGATTTATGAAGCAAGGAAACCATGGCTTCAGCTCAGGAGAATAACCTCAAATCCGTAACTGGCAGCAGAAAACAAAAAGCAGCATGGAAATCAAGCCACAGCCTGTTCACTGCGTTGACACAGAGGACAGGCTTCTTACAAACTTTAGCCTTGCTATTACACTGCTGAAGTCAATGAGAGTTTTGCCCTTGACTTTGATGGGAAACTGTCTCCAACTGGCAAAGCTGTCAGCCTGTGCCTGACAGATGGGCAAAAATTAAAGTTCAAATGAAATATCAAAATGAACCGTGCTAGTGAGGCACAAAGTCATATATCATAATCATTTCAATAAGCTGATTATGTATTAGGCTCTAAGAGTATAACTCACTGAAATTAATGACACAGCTTGCTGAAAAACACATTCGTAGCCTACCCCACGTGGGCAGTTCGGTCCATGTATTCCCCCAGTCTGGCTCAGAGATTTCAGAGAAGCTCAACCGCATGCATCAGTCACAAGCACCAAATAATCACCCGCCTGTGCACATCCTGGGCATCTGCAAGTCTCTGAAGTCTCACAGCAAGTTTTAGTCATGCTTGGATATTGTCACAGGACAACTTCGAACCCGGATGCAATTCTGATGTGCTTCCAGTTCTCCTCTTTTCCTGGTACTTAAATACTGGGAGTGACAGTCCCGCCAGGGTCAGTGGAAGCCTTGCTCACCTCTCTGTTTAAGAGCCATGACAAAGCCTATCAGCTCTGCACTGCAGCTTTCCCACAGCCAAATGGCCTTCGAATATTTAAAAATTAAAATGTAAACACAACAAAGTCCTGGAAGGAATGCAGACCTGATGTCTCCTTTCCTGCCTTCTCCTTACCACCCTTATCATGTCTCCACCAAGTCTCACCTTAAGTCAGCCTGCCTCGCCTCCCAGGGACAGACACTTGCCCCCTGGATGTACAGGCAGCCCTGCTGCCTGTCAGTCTCCAGCCCCTGACACCCCTCAATGGACAAGCAACCCCATGCTCCAAACCTGCCTCCAGGCAGCCCACCCAACTTCATCCCTGCCTCCACCAGCAACAGGCAACTCAGGCCAGCTCCAGTCCAAAACCGTTCCATGGGAAAGCCACTGCATGACCTTTTGGCCAGATAACGAAGTAATAACGTTAGGAAAAGACTTTACAAGAAAGGTATTTTATTGCTGTGGTTTAGATATCACAGCAAGGCTTGATACCAAGTGCTACACACAAGCCATGATTGCCACCTTACCCTCGCTAATGCATAAAAATGCAGCAGCAGTTACTAGATACATACATTAAGGGTATTAAGGGGACTACAGAAAACATATTAGGGGTAGAAATGCTGTTTGCATAATTTTTCTTCTTTCCTCTTTTGTTTATTCTTCTGAAACAAGCTGTAAGTTTCCTGCAGGTCTCATACTCCTGAACAGCACCTCATGCTAGTAAGAAAGGGTAAAAACTTGCCATTTCCAACAATGAAAATTACCTGTTTTGTCTTATGCTGACACAGAGACAACTCTGTCAGTAAAACATTCATTGTAATCCACTTCCTGATCATAAAAAGAAAACAAATTATTCCAAAGAATGCAATTTGAAATCCAAGTAAATGGATCCAGACATCGCCTACTCTTGCAAGATGGGAGACTTAAAAAAAAACACCCAATCATTTCTTTGGCAAAAATTAAGTTGAAGTTGTGCCAAAAATTCCCATCAGCTTCCTGTAACTTTTCTAATGTACTTGTACTTTTCACAAATGCTGAGTTGCTCAGACTGCCAGGACAGATACGTGGCTGTCATGGGTATTTCTATCCCTCATCCAACAGTACAATTGCAGGGCTGGTCATTCTCATTGCTTACAAAGACTAAGTTGTTTTTCTCATGTCCATCCCAGTCTGTGGAAAGTAACTTTATTATAATAAAGTCAGAATTCCTATTTCTAGGTAATTTTTTCCATAACTCAGGCAAAAGTCTCCTGCACTATGACAGCAGATTTATAGCACCCCTTGCATGCTTGATTAAACTAACTACCGCTTCTTTGTTTCCAGCATGGAGGCTCTAAGATGCTATGGTCACTCTTGTGGTGTTCTTCTAAAGGGCAGTATGAAAACAGCTAATGTTTAGGGGGACGTGCTAAAGAAGAGGTGCTTACCCGTGTTCCACTGCCATGCATGATATCTTCAGGTGTGTTATAAATTTCGCTTTCCATTTGCACCGTCTGCTTTTTCTCATGCGACACCTTCACCCGCAGAATCCGGAAATACGAACCGCCAAGATCCAGGGCAATGAAATCTCCTTTCTCTACGTGGAAAACAAGACACAAGTGATTAAAAATTGTATGCAACACGAATCTGGGAAACATCAAGCCCTGCCAAGTGTAACACATCCAGTGCCTACTGGAAGTTGTAGCTGCAGGGCGTCCACGTGAAGCATCAGCCTCATTCCCTACGATTTAACACGAAGCTGGTGCAACCGCAATGCCGACCACCACTGACACACAGGCAACTGCAATGAGGGTCTCTCCAAAAAGAGTGGCCTAACAGCAGACAGTCTTGCATCCAAGCCTCGTAACAAAGCTGGCAGAGCAAAGATCTCAGGGAAAAGGCCAAGAGATATTGAAAGCAGAGATAGTAAAATGAGTGGATGGAAGACCACCGATGAGCAGTCTTTTGCCATAAATGAACCCGTGTCATTTTGGCAAGTAATAGTGAAAGGTGGCTGGACTGTGCACTGCTCTAAAATCAAGAAATTACACACAGATGTAGTTAAAGCAGGAACCACTTATTTCACCCCTGGAAGCTGCGATTCACTTCAAACTGAAGTCAGATACCAGAAGTTAGAGAAACGACAGTCTGAAAAATCACAGGGTAGACCTGTATTGCTGCAAGAGTTCTTCAGAAATCACAATCTCTTGCTCAGAGCCCCTTATGAACTCTCCAGGAGCCAGGGAAAAAGTTAGGACACCTCCACCTCCCTCTGTGGTGGAGAGGGATGTGGATTTCAAAGGTCTGAAGCCAAACCCACCATCACCTCCCCACACCTCCACAGACTTCAGGGTGTAATTCAGCAAGGAGACACGTGGTCTGGCTATCTGAGGAATGACACTTCCAGCACCCCCTGGAGAGCAAGGCAAACAGATTTGACTGAACAGCTTGCGCTATCTTGGCTTATCAAAGAGGGAGCAAACAAAGGCATCAATCGTTAAAGTCTGCTAAAAGATAGTATTTAGAGAAGCAGTGTGCACAATTTATCACCCAGGAGCGTGTGTCCAGGCTGCAGTTAATCACTGAGGCTCTTTGCAAGCATTCGTGCCTGCACATGGATCCCCACTCTTCCCGAAGCTGCTTGGAGGACAATGAAGCAGAAGTGCATGCTGCTTTCTTTTCCTGGTTTCCTCATCAATGTGCACCTTCCTTCGGTGTCAGAAGCATCCCCTGCAACAGTAGGATGAGCTGCCTCCCCCACATCCTGCGCCATCAGCAAGTATTGCCAGTCCCATCCTGCAGCACTCTGTGGCCTCTTTCATTCTTCCTTCCAACTTGAAACTATGACTTCAGGGAGGCCATTCCAAACATCACCATTTTTCCATTTCTACCTAAAATCAATGTGGAAAGGCCTCTAGGAGTTGAGAAGAGCAGCTACCTTTTCATGTGTCACCTCAAAACTCAACTCCGCTCTCAGAGCCTTCTGATCCCATGCTGTCACCAACACAGTAGGTATGCAATTTATCCATGAGGATTTCCAGCCCCAGAATGACTCCGAGATTACTCCGCCCAATTTCAGATCAAAACTCCTATCATCTGGCTTACTAGCAAGATGCTCCTCCTCATCACCCCATGCACTTCCAGGAGCCTTCTCCCACTCAGCAAAGCTGATGAGCTGGATGGGGCATCCCTCAAGGCAGGACCCCTAGAGCAGGAACAGCCTAAGAGAGGCAAAGACACTGCAAAAGTTCTCACCATTTCCCAAGGTTGCAGCGTGATACAGCAAACAAAACACTGTCACGTGAGAAGCCACAAAGAACGATAAATTCCATGTAGAAAAACATATCAAATCAGTGGAAGCCCACAAATCCTAACAGTCCTCCTAATTTTACTGCACTGCACCATAACTTTTCCTTCCTGCTGCTTCAGACATGGGCAATCTCAGAGTTTCCCAAAACGGGGACCCTGAAGCGCTTCCCTACCTGTTTCTGAACAGCGTGGCCTTAAACATCACTTTACTCCAGCAGGAGCACCATTTAAAACACCAACATATCCAAACTGTAGATGCTGTTCCCTTTATCAGGCTTGGCGTAACAAATTCATTAACTCATAATCCCCTTCACCTCAACAAGACTGGAAGCAAAACATTTACCACAAGTATCTCGTTAAGCCAAATACCTGAATAAGCTTTATCATATGAGCATCATTAGTCGAACGCAAGCCATTAGCTCCAATAAATAATGGAAAAATCAACACTGGACCAGATGGCCCCTTTCCAAGCCCGAATGCACCTCGGTACACACCTCAAACAAATACTGCACTTCAGAAATATCTTCCCTGGCAGTAAATTAACAGATCAGTGTGTTTGATTTCCAGCACCATCGAGCTTATCGCAAGGCAAAATCCTTAAGAAATACACTTTTCAGTTACAAAGAAAAAACAAAACAGAACAAAAAAAAAGCCCTCTGAACTAGAACATAAAGCTTTCTGTATGCAAAGTAGCAGTTTTCTTTCAGTGTACTTCAGGAATTAAATCCAAGTAGCAGCATTTAATCTATGCCTTATGACACCAAGGTGCAATGAAACCTGCTGTAAATTGATTTAGGAAGATCCTCTGAGAGCATTTTGAATTAGTTTGAGGTACTACTGTTCTGGGCACTCTGGACAAAAAAACCTCGTGGCTTTCGTAAATTAAGCAACTCTGAATGAATTAAAAAACCCTGCTAACACCAACATTTCCAGAGTCACCAAAATTATTACTTCAAAGCTCCTTGTTGACAGAAGTACACAAGCAGAGATCTGAAACTAAACAACAGTATTTTTCTGAATAGTCAGCTCTCATAATAATAATCAGACCCAAAGGAAAGAGCTTACCAGGCAGTAATCAGAGACAGGCCAGAGAAAAGGGCAGGCTTTCAGCCTTTGGCTTTAACAGAGGGACAGCTGAAGGCAGAAACTGCCATCAGCCAGGAGCTCAGCCCACACTTTGGGCACAGCAACGCGAACGCATCCACGAGGGCTCCCCAAAGCCTTTTGGAGGACGAGGGACGGGGGCTCCGTGTCTCCCCGCCTGCATCTGCGTGATGGCCGAGCCGGAGGTGGTGGGCACACACAGGGTGGTCACGGACAGAAACGCCACGACACCCACCCACAGCAAGTACTGCTCATACCTGGGGTCAGAGAGTGCCCTTTCTGAGAAATAACAGAACGGTTTTGCCTGCGTTTCCAACAGCTATCCAAGGTGACCCTCGTCACCTGCACACACAGAGTACCGTTGGGTTCCACTGAAACTGTCGGGGGCAAAGCACTGCCTTGCTCTACTCCGTGCTGCAGAGACACTGCCCACAGTGTGCCTGTCCCACAGGAGAGGCCAGCAGGAGCCAAACGGGCACAGGATCAAGAACGGAGCACCCTGTACACAACACACAAGGTTGCTTTTTTAAGTAGCTGAGTAATGCATGATCTGAAATGAATGCCTTGACATGCTTCCGCTCAGCCAGGGCTACCCGCTGCTATGGCTCAGGCTTGCTCCCAGAGGGGTTCAGCAGTCTCTAGGCTGGGTGCAGATCCCTTTCTCCTGTGCCATACAGCATCTCCAAGTTTCCCAGTTTGTGCCATGGAACAATCTACAAATCTATTTGACTCGCTGCAAGCAGCTCACATTTGCTGACCTGCAGTGCCTGATGGAGCAGGGTACTGGGGACAAATGAGTACTCAACTGAACTCAAACACACACAAAGGAAAAACCAGAGATTTCAGAGTCACAGAATCACAGAATCGTTTTGGTTGGAAGAGACCTTCCAGATCATGAAGTCCAACCATTAACCCTGCACCACCAGGTCACCATCACCAAACCATGTCCCTCAGCACCACCTCTACACAGCTTTGGAATCCCTCCAGAAGTCAGTAAAAATGCTGGGATTCCACGCAAAAGCCCTCAAGTCACCTCTCCTGCACACCCTTAGAGCAAGCCCTGCCCGTGACCCAGCTGTGCATGGCAGCTCCTGGCTTTCTCAACGGGCTGCAGATTGCAACATGACATTTTGATGTAACAGCCAGCAGTGCTAAATGAAGGGAAACACAAGATTTAACTTTGTTTTCCCATTGGTTTGGTTTTTTTCAGACAGAGAATCACGTTTCAAATACAAAGCTGTAAGTGGCAGATAGCAACAGCAAAGCAGAACTATCAAAAACTTTCACCTGCAGCACCAAGTAACGCAGAGCACCAGGTTTCATGCTCTTTGACCCAATAAATTCTCTGTTTTATCCCCAAAAAAAGCCTCAAAACAGATAACCACGTTATGCAGTTCTTGCAACTCCAATTTCTGTACACGGGGACATAATTCATTGTAGGCACCAAACTACAGTTGACCAACTCATGTTACACGAGAAGGAAATCCAGTGTTACCACTAAATAATAGACACTGTTATATACTGTTTATAAAAATACTTATATACTCTCTATACATAGAATAAATATATAATTATCTTTTTCTAAATACTAAATTAAGTAATAGGGGCACTCTTGGTCTCAAATGCCAACTCAACATATTTTCAGTTTGAGAGCTCTTTGTGCCACTTTTATCAGGTACAGCGAGCGTGGAAAAACCAAGTCCCACATCTGGATTGAAAAATCTCAGTACACCAGAGCACTCATGCAGCATCCCCAAGTTCTGCAAGTTTGCCCTAAGACAGTCTGCAAAAAGGAGCTACAAAAAGCAAAACAAATGCCAAGAAGGTCACATTCGGCATATATGGGTTCACAATTCCACTGGGGAAAAAATAAGGAGGAGACGTTGAGTCAAGCAGCAAATGACTAAAAGCCACTGTAGTCATTACAACTCCTGATCACATGAGTGTGAATTGCATAAATTAAAAATCTTCCTATGTGAAACACTGATTGCTGGCAGACAGATCTCAGCATAAATGTACTGACTGTTAGCGGTCTGATTGCTGGGAAGGACTCTTCCATTGACATCAAAACGGGTTTGACCCAGGAATCACAACCTCCTCCAGCAGCTGTGGGAACAGTCGTGCACACAGAGGGGAAGCTGGCTTCAAAATGTACTCTGGGCTTGCCAGAAAGCAAATTGCTCCTGCTGGTGCATTGGTGTATTTCTACCAGGTTCTCACAAAGCACACAACGTTTAATATGGAAAACAAATACTCAGCTCCTTACCTGAACCATCAGGAATGGACCTCACAAACGTAGGAAGCATCTTCACGGCAGCTGTTGGGTTAAAATCTCTGGAGAGGCCATTCTTCATCTCCCTCCTGAAGCGAGCCATAATGTCTATCAACGTTTCATCGGAGAGCCGCATGGCATAAAGGTATTTATCAATCTGGGGAACAAGACCAACACCACAGCAGAGTGAAAGACTGCCCTGAGGTGCCCTCTCTTTAACTGCAAGAATAGCACATAGCCTCAGCTTGGCCCCGTGGCTCTGGCCAAACCCACAACACAGCCACGGGCTTTGTGCCTTGTCTTTTAATTCAAAATGAAAGAAAACGTGCAAGTGCTAGGACCTCCGTGAGCTGACACCCACCCCACACTACTGCCTTCTGAAGGCAACACCCAGTCCCGTATCACTCTGCCTCCTCTTTTCCACACAAAACTATTCACCTACAGCCTCACAGCACTATCTCCAGCCCTCACCCCACTTGTCAGCTCTACTGACTGTCCATGATCTGAACAACGGAAGGTAAAAATCCCCCTTTTAGCACCTTGTCCCAGCTGGGGTGAGGTGGGTGTCACTGCAGTCCACTGAGGTGCCTTGTATTTAAAGCCTTTCATTGCAAAGGACTTTCCACAGTGGTTCTGGGGCTACGTCCCAGGCTGAGGAACTATTTCTGTGAGGCAGCCCATACTCCTTATCCCACTCCAAAGCTATCGCAGCCAGAGGGTCAGGAGAGGCAGAAGCTGGCTGTGGGCAGGTAGTGTCTTCCTCCTCCAAACAAAACATCAAATTAAAAGTTGTTGACTTCTCCCGTCGTGCCTTTCCAAGGCAGGAATTTCTTCACCTCCCTGGAAAAAGGAGGCGGTTCCAGTTTTTCCATAATACTGCTCTCCATAGTATTACACTCATCTGCGGCATCAGGCAGAGCAAGAGATGCTTTGATGCCTCAAAAACACAACCTGGCCTTGGGGGCTTCTTGCTAAACACACATGTCCCACCCCTTTTACCTCAGCTGCCAGTCTATTCCTGTCTCCTCTCATTATCTGCCTTGGAAATTCAGTTCTGCAAGAGCTCAGACTTGAAGCCACACCTTTGGGATCACCATTGCTTGCAGCTTAGCAGGACCATGAAAAAAACAACCCTGCCCATGTTTTCTGGAAAAGCCACCTCATTTTAAACCCCAAGCCACCTCTGTGCCAAGGCCATTTGTGTCATCTTTGCTTCTCTGGAAGCCTTGAGAGCAACTCGGCTCTTCTCTTGGCTGGCTTCACATTCTACATGAGGAGTGTCACACCAAAAAGCTCCCTGGGAAGGGATACAGGGGACTTTGAGACAGGAAGCGATGAATAACGCCATTCGCAAAGGAAATGGGGACAATCAAAATGTAATTAAACCCTAAACTGACCGTAAAACCAGCACAAATTTAATTGCTCCTGCAGAAGGTACTCCCGCCGCATGTAGTCAAGGGCTGCACCAAAGATAGCGTATCTCCCTGGGCCAGATGCCCTCCCACCGTGACCAAGCACTTAGGGCACAAGGGAGGAAGGCATGGACGGACTGTGCTGCTGGGGGCACCGGCCCGGCCTGATCCTGAAGCGCAGGGCTGCGGTTCAGGCCTGCCAGAGGCTGCGCAAGCCGTGAAGGGTTCAGCGCCATTGCTGGCAGAGGAAGAGTAAAACAGTCATCGAGCTAAGGGGAAGTTAGGGTGCAACAATGTGAAATGAGACCCTGCTTTTGCTTCCCAGACTGGTGAGTGACGGTGCTGACATATAGCTAAATGGTAACAAAAGAGCTGAGCCAAGGGTGGCTGCAAGAGAGGACAAATGCGAGACCCCAGGGCAGCATCCACACATCTCAGCTCCGTCCTGTGCCACCCTGACGAGATGACAGCCCCCTCCCAGTGACAACCACAGCCAGCCACTGGTGTCAGTTTACTCCAAGAACAAAAGCCTGGAGAAGATGCACCCTCTCTGCAGCCCCAGACGCTGTGGGGATGGATACAGAGGCAGGTGTTGGTCTCACCTCCATGGCAAACCCCACCGTGGGTTTTTTTTAGCAGAGAGTGTCAAGCCATGATGTCAGTGCATGAGGTTGCTCCCTTTTAAAGTGAGGGGAAAAAACCCTCTAGTATTAAGTCTAAGCTTTCAGCATCCCACGCTGCTGCTCAGAGGACTGACTCCCCAAATCTCCCCATGAAAGCTACACTAACACATCACTCACGCAGCCAGACTCCACTGTGCAATTAAAATACCACTCTACAAAGCCCCGCTGCCACGTTCTCTTCCCAAAAACAGGGCTGAAGGATTTCCCTCTGAACAAAAAGTCCTGTTGTGAACGCAGGTTTTGGTGTTTTCACAGTCAGGACCAGACAAGCCCGTTGTTCTCCCCACCTCTGTCCCTGTGCTGCCCTCAGCAGTGAGGGAAAACGGGAGGGAGGGCTCTTTTTCCTCCTGTGCAAACCCAGTGAGCACTGTCAGCACCCTTACATAATTGGGCTGGACCCTCCTCCTGCACCAGGAGCGATGCCTCGCGTTGCATCGCGTTGGGTCGCATCACATCGAGGCCACCTTCAACACTGAGACTCACGGGACAGGGAGGGAGATGGGGGAGACAGGGACCAAACCTTGGACTGAAACAAAATCACTCCTATTTGTTAGTTTACAAAACTAAAAAAAAACCAAAAACAAAAACCCAAACACAAAAAAAAAACCCCAAAACCACAACCAAAAAAAAAACCAAACCAAAAAACAAAATAACATGTCTTTTTCTTCCAGGCAGGAAAAGGATTAATCATTCTGGCAGTGAGGCTACGAGGGAAAAAGGCAGCAGAGGCCACACTCCGAGGGAAATCCCTCAGCAAAGACCCATAAATAACTGGGGGTGGGGGAGAGCTGCAGACTGGATTATGGGATGGAGGTTTAATAACTCCCTGCTCTGCCTGCAATAAAAGCTGATCAAAAAAAAAAAAAAAAGAAGCAAATCTCAGCCTCCTCCAAAGGGAAGGTGTGGAGGGGCTGGCAGGGACAGAGGGCAGCATGAAGCAGGACCCATGGGCCCAGCAAGGCTCCAGCTCCGTGGGAGACAAGTGCCAGACCTTACTGGGGGATGGCGGAGAGCAGAAGCAATGTCAGGCAGGCAGCTATGTGGGCACGGAGCAGAAAACGCTCCTTTATTTAGCTGCCATCTCAGAGCCACCCCCTCAGGAAGGGCATCTTCCCAGAGTGCCACCCTCCAAGAGCTCAAGCACTTTTTTTTTTTTCCTTTCTTTTTCTTAAAAACAAACCAAAACTAACCCAAAACAGCCAGACAGAATCTATGAGCGATTATTTTAAAAATAGGATTTCATAATCTGAACCATATGCACATACTTGGGGAAAAGAAGGTTCTGAAAATCCTGCCAGTGCAGCAGCCTCCAGTGGGAAGTCATGGACAATTATTATGTACATAATGAAACAGCACTAAGGGCCATTCCTTCAATGCTTGCCTCATTCCCCGGACACTGACAACAGTCAATGGTATCTAAGAAGAGAGCACTCCAACACCAATTTCCGAAATCATTAGCACCTAATTTTACTGACACAGCCTTTGCACAAAAACCCTTCACCAGGTAAACATCTTTCTGCAGGGCTACTCACACTCCAAACTCCTTTCAGCATCAGAAAGATTCACCAGGAGACAAGGCGCATTGAAACAAGTAGTTTAGACATCCCTGAAACTGCTTGTGCTTACTTCGGATTTATCAGATTGGTTCCTAAAAAGCCTTCCTACTGGCAGGTCACCCTTACAAGGCTTTTTTTGATGCCATTTTGCTACACTTTACACCTCGCTCCACCACATTCTTTTCAAGATTAAATGATACTCAGATGTCACTCTTGGATTAAGAGATTTTTTTTTTTTCTTCTCAGGTACTACCACAAAAGGGTATTGTTCCCATGACAAAGAGAAACCAGGCAACACCTAGAAGCTCCCTTTGCTGGGGCCAGCTCCTGCAGGTACAAACCCGTTGGAAACAAATGGTACTCAGAGGCAGTTTTACAACGGCTCTCCCGCACCCAGGCTGGTGGCACAGATGCCAGGGATGGATGCTCCGTGGTGCCCGTGTCCCCGAGGAATGGAGCCAGCCTTTTAGAGAAAATGGGGCCTGGGTTCGGGTTGTGCAAAGTCCTCTGTCACAGTCAGGGTGCTGAGCTCCTGCTGCTGTCCCAGAGGATCACAAACGTCCAGGGAACAGATGTGTTCAAAAACACCTGGATAATTTAAAAAGCAGGATATAAACACACGTGGTATTTATGTGTATTTACATGGGACGGGGCATTGTACATCGCCCGCTTGCTTCTGCACAGCATGGTCACATGCAAGTGACCCTACCCGTGGTTCCACTGGAAAATGCCCCCTTGCAGAGGCTGCAGGGGCACAAGGGCTGCCAGCAGGCGATGGACAACCTACACCTTAGACATCACACATCCACCCTGCCTACTCCTCCTGCTTGCCATGACTCACCTTGAAAAACATTCCACACTGCAAATTAAAAAAAAACAAACAAAAAAAAAGTTCTCTCCAACTTGAGGGGGTGTATAAAACCCAGCAAAACCAGTATGGAAGCACTATTTCTTAGACTCAGGGTATCCCAAGGACAAGAAGCCACCCGTACCATCTGTGCCCCTTGGCAGGGTTCACATCATGGAAAGGCAGCGCTGAGCATTAGTGCCATACAGGGATAGGAACCCAAAAAAAGAAGGAAAGCAGGGGTCACAAGGGAATAAGGATTTTCAGCCTTAGTGCAGTGGAGACCCGGTAACAAATCCACTCCCAAATTCACATCATCTGTATTTTTAAATCCTTTCACCCTCCTCCTGTGACCCACAGCAGCATCCTCAAGGTGACCTTCCACCTGTGCCACCCAATGCTGAGCCAATGGCTGCCACGGACCAGGGAGGCACGGGAGAAGCTACCATGGCCAGGAGCCCCACGGGGCAGAGCTGCGAGCAGGGGCAACGCCTCAGTTGGCAGCCCCTGGACGCAGGCACGTACCAGCAAAGTGCTGCCCTTCCGGAAGCAGAGAGCAGAGGGAGGGACCTGAAATGAAGCCATGCAGGCACGTATTCCTGTGAGCAGCAGCACGCTGGGACAGAGCACAACCCTCACAAGCTGCACGTTGGGATGGAGCGCACACCCCTTGGACCTGAGGGGAGCCAGGGAGAGGAGCCCCCCAGCTTCAGGGCAGCGGAGCAGTGGGGCAGAGCCTCTGATTGCTGCAGGAACCCTCCTTAAAGGACAGCAAAAAGTGAGTGGGCTCAGTATCTAATCCAAAAGGATATAAACAGGAAAAGATGTCTTGCATCCTCCCAAACCAACAGCCTGTTGGTTTGTTTTTGTTTTTTTATAATTAGATGAATTTTTTTTTCCCCCCCACAGGCAAAAGCAGATTGATCCATAAGAATGCTTTAAAGCTCCCTGGCCAAACAATTTCCTGTGCCGTTAGACAATAGCAGCCTCATGGTGCCAAACCAGCCTGCAATAAATAACCCCCAGGAACACCACAGAGTTCTCCCCTCATGCCCACGGGCTCCCAACGCACCTTCCCTGCACAGCCCTCCTGCTCCTCGGTCAGCGTGCACCCTTGGGCTTATCTTGGCTTTCTATATATAACAGGCACCGCGAGACAGAGAAGGCCTGGCATGCACAGGCGCCAGCAGCAGCACTTAGAAATCCTCTGGGAAAAGGAAAATAAGGGGTCTGGGAGAAAAGGGAGAGCCACGGATGTGAGGCAAGAAGGTGCTGAAAGCTGCAGGCAGCCTTTGGCTCCTCATGAGAACCGCCATCCAGAAAAGCAAAAGAGCTAAACCATGGAAGAAGATGTGGAGAATATGGGGTGCTGTCTCCGGTTTTGTCCAACAGAGGAGTGGGCACGGGTGAGTCTGTCTTGTGTGGGGCAGGGTGGGTGACCCACACACAGAAGCTGAGATGTCTCCAGGCGCAGCTGGAAGCCTACAGGGAGAAGGTGCTCTCCTCCCACCAGGACAAGCCCCGAGACCATTGCAAATCCACCCTGCTAATGCTGCTGCTGCTGAGGCTTCCCCAGAATATTTTGGGGATGCCTTCAGCAGGCACCCAGCCACGTGCCTAGGTGGGTCACACCGCACCGAGGGAGGTGGTGGCAGGGGGGAAGCCTCTGCTTCCTGACGTCAGCCCGGCTCCCTGACAGCGCTGGGTGATATTTGCAATTATTTTCCTATGTAGCATCCCTGCATCCCTAGCCCCAGGCCCTCCACTCTCTACAGCCCTGCAATATGCTCAGCCTGGACCTAACTGCCATGTTTTTATTTATCCTGCTTCCTTGGGGCAGCGCTAAATGCCCAGGCTGTGCCAACCACAGAGCAGCAGTCGCCCAACGCTAGAGGAAAAGCCCATAGAAAGGCTTCTTCCTTTTTAAGCACCACTGACAACCACTTCCTGTAAAGTCAGCACCCGTGGTGACACACGATCCAAAAACTACCTGCTTTCCGTCCTCCTCACCCCCGTGGGGAGCGGCAGAAGGGCCCCCAGCAGCCTGGGGAAGGAGGCGAGTGCCCTGCCCGGGGATGCGGGCACCCAAGGGCCACCATCCCCCGCTCCCGGCCCCGGCCCCGACCCGTGCCGAGCCCCGCTGGCGCGGCCTGCCCGGAGCGGGCCCGTGGGCATCCCCCGCCCCGCAGCCTCCCCGCCGAAAAACCCGCTCCGCTCCACACTGCTTCGGCGGCTGGGCTTAAAAACGGATTTATCCCCCACTTCTTTTTTTTTTTTTTTTTTTTTTTTTTTTT
>JANVCC010000057.1:10790708-10890051 GCA_025345505.1 Todiramphus chloris collaris
TTTTTTTTTTTCCCTCCCTGTCGGTTTTGTTGCTTTGTCCCCATAGTGACCCTGCCGTGGGGAGGGAAGAAAGAAAAAAAAAAAAAAAAAAAATTCCGCGGGGGTCCGGGCGGGGGGGGGGGCGCAGCCCTCGGCCGGGGTGGGGAGGATTTCCATCTACCTTTTTGACCTGGTCCTCCTTCAGCTCCGTGAAGTAGTAGGCCAGGAGCTGGGCGGCGATCATCCTGCCGGCTGCAGCGGGCGGCTCCGCGCACGCAGCGATGCGGCGCCCAGGGATGGCCGCGCCGCCGCCGCCGCAGCGCCTCCCCTTCCTCCTCCTCCTCCTCCTCCTCCTCCTCCTCCCAGCCCAGGCCGCTCCCATACCCCGGCGGGGCGGCACGAAGCCCTGTCGGTGTCATTTCTGGCAGGGAGGAAGAGGAGGAGGAGGAGGGAAGGCAGTCCGCTGCTGTACCCCAAAGGCGCTGTTCCCGCCGCTCCTGTGCTGCGGGAAGAGCAAACTGCAAAAAAAAACCAGCTCCCGAAAAGCCCTAAACCAGAAGTGTTTTTGCAGAAAAGATGCTGCGCTCAGAAACCTTTGAGAAAAGAGAAAAGGAAACTGCCACTAACAGCGAATGCCCCCTGCTCGGGTGCGATGATGCCCTTTTACGTGGGCTTGTAGCGATAGGACCAGGGGTAATGGGTTCAAACTGGAAGAGAGCAGGTTTGGATTAGAAATAAGGAAAAGGTTCTTCGCTCTGAGGGTGGTGAGACACTGGAACAGGTTGCCCAGGGAAGCTGTGGATTCTCCATCCCTGGATGTGTTCAAAACCAGCTCTGAACAACCTGGCGTGGCAGGAGGCATCCCTGCCCGTGGCAGGAGGGTTGGAGCTAGATGATCTTTTGGGTCCCTTCCAAAGCAAACCATCCTGTGATTCTGTGCCTCCCCCAGAGCAAGCAGGACCCAGCCTGAACCCCCTGCACTGAGCTGCTGGGAAACGTGCAGAGAGGCCCCAAAAAGCACATAATCACTTTGACAGCCATACTTTTAGTGACCCCCCCCCCATTCATATTCCATCAGGAAAATCCCCACATAAAATACACTGACAGAGAGGACCTCTCCTCCCCATGAGCTGCCTGCATTTCCACCATGCCGGGGTGCATTCCCCAGCACCCCAAGGAGGTATCCACCGCTGTGAAGCCTCTGAGGGCCCCAGATCCAGGTAAGTGAAGGAACACAACGTCCCTCCAAAAGCCAGAGGCGGCTGCCAAGTTGATGTGTGTCAGCAGCCCACGGGGTTCTCGCCGGCGCCCTGTCCATCCGCAGAGACAGGAACACACACCCATGCAAACAGTGATCATGCTAGAGGCGTGATTTGCATAAAGATTGTCTACCAAAGTCCGAGTGATTAAAAACCTGTTTCTTGAGTTTCCGGTTTCCTTTTCAGCGCTATTTTAATTAAATGGTTGCACTGGCCAAAAGCAAGAGCTGCTCTGGCAGACACATTCTCCTTTAGGCTACCCTTGTTGCTGCAGGCAGTGTGAGCAGGATTTCCTTCTCCACCACACCACAGGAGCTTTAAGCTCATTCTCAGTGAGATTTCCATCAAGCGTTTCACTGATCTGCATGTGTTACTCCTGCTCGTTTGTTTGGCAAGCGGCAAGCTGCCTCACTGCAGGCACCGCAGCATCACCCTGCGACCGGGTGTAGCTGGAGCTTGTGGGTGGCACGGAAACACGGGGCCGAGTGGCATCACCCCGACAGTGTCTGGCAATGTCACCCAATCCCTTACCCAGGCTGTCCGAGCTCTCACTGAGATGTAATTCACTGTCCAGCCATGCTCCTCCTCTTCTGCCAGTAAGAAACAATCCTTAATTTCCAGCCCAGGCTCACTCCTGTTTTCAATCCATCTGTCAGCTGCTAAATTTGTCTTTCAGCTGAAATTGCTCTCCTCACTCTCTGGTGTTTTCTTTCTATAAATACAGGGGAAAATAACCATATACATCCTCAGCTTTTGCGTCACTAGGTAAGACAGACCTAGCTCTTTTTTGGTCTCCCTTTCCTGAAAAGCCTAAGCTGGTTCAGCAGTTCTTTTTTACACTGCTCCAGCCTGAATTCACGTCTGTTGAACGCAGCACCTAGAGTTTGGTAAGTTATTCCTGAGAAGGCCCAAACCCCTGTGCTGATGTACACAGTTCTCCTACTGAAAACGGTCACCAAACCTCTTCCCCTTAACAAGCACAGACCCTGAGGCTCCCGAGCTTACATGGGACAACAAGATCCCCCCATGCCATCAGCCACTGATCCCAGGGGACAGCCGACCTTTTGTCCCATGCCAAAACCCACCCCTGTTCCTGCTTCTCCAGAATTGCCAATGGAATCCTGTCTGCCAGAGATGTCTTCACCAAAAAACTGCCCTGCAGCTGCCTAGGTCAAAATTTTGAAGCAAAAAGTTGCTTTCTGCACACGTGCATTTGCCTTTGGTTGCTGTATGAAAGCCTGGCACTGCTCGATTCCCACCAGCTCTATGTTAGTGGAGCTGCCTCTGCACGAGGTTTACAAGCCCTACTCTCCATCCCAGACACCTAAACACCACCTGAATACACAATACTCCCCTCGGTTACCTTGCCGAAGGAATACTGACTCAGTTAAAACACTTGGACATAAACTCAAGGGTTTTTTTCAACTAATCGTTGACCAAATGAACACATTACAGAGACGATTGCTCAAGGCTCTGAAGGAATTTCAATGAGCTAGCTAAGGCTTTGGGAAGTCCAAAATATTTGAAGTGGTTATGAATACATATAGTCTTTAACATATCACCAGTCTTGAGAATATGCAAGCAGAAGACAAATTTATTTTCTTTGTCTGCCAAAATTGTGATTTAGAAGTGAATTGTCATTAAAGTGACTTTTGTCTCCACTGACTGTTTGTATTATAGCATATTTCAAAACTCATCAGGAACAGCTGCCTCGAGTTTCCTTTAAGCTACAGAAACCAATAAATAAGCTCAAAACATCACTACTCTTGGTTCTGTGCAATGAAAATAAAATCCACACATATTACAAACGCCCAAATAAATTAAAGAATAAAGTATATACTTAAGCAGGAGTT
Organism: Todiramphus chloris collaris; assembly: GCA_025345505.1. Taxonomy (NCBI): domain Eukaryota; kingdom Metazoa; phylum Chordata; class Aves; order Coraciiformes; family Alcedinidae; genus Todiramphus; species Todiramphus chloris. The sequence goes on from JANVCC010000057.1 coordinate 10,793,800, forward strand.
GGTTCATATGACAAAGTCAAAAGCAATTAAGACATGGTTAAACAAGTATTGCAAATACTTTGGTTTGTCTTCAGCTCCTAAGCACGGCACTCAGGAAAAAATGAACTCTACAACTTAAAAGCCATGAAAGAAAAAGTAACAGTCCATCCAAGGCAAAGCAGCTGCAGTGTTTAAACATTTACTACCTTTGCACGGCTCTTCGCAAGGATAAGTAAGAGCGCATGATCAGCTTTGATGCTGGAGCCAGTGTTGCCATGAATTAACTTTCCTCCTATCAAAGAGCTGGAAGGGCAGCTAAATATCCCCACAGACACCCAAACCATTCTCAAGCCCTCTTTGCATTGCCAGGCTGGCAGTGGGCACACAGGTCTTATTCTGGGGGGGCCTGGGAAGAGCTGTGCATAGGCTGGCCGGCACAACTCCCCAGCTCTGCATCTCCACAGGAGAAAGCCACCTCTGCAAGTCTCTCATAAACTCCTTACCATCCAGCCCTGTCTTTTCCCTTCTGCTTTACTGGAAGGGATCAATTCAGCAGCCATTTAATTACCAGCACCTAATGTATGCTGCCAGGCATCCAGCAGGCTATTTTGAAAGCCACTGTCCTTTCAGACAAATTACTGGAGGCTGAACATGACACCCGATGACTTGCAGCTATTTTGATCATGCTCTAATCTTATTGTCCAGGTTTAGCTGTATGAAGTATTTCAACTGACTGAAGTCATTCAGCATATCTGTTCTCCTGGGTGCATTTTTTAGTTTGCTTTACCTATTTCTTCATTAAATGTTTACTGCTCTATACAAGTCTGTGTTCAGGTTTGGCTCATATGCAATGGTGGTATTTTGTTTTTAATCATGTTATGATGTTGATGGAAAAAACATATATGGTTTTGATGTACTTAGTTGCTAGATGCTTTCTCCTTTTTGTAAGGAAACAATGTAGTTTTAGTTGTGTTTGTTGCTCTAAGCATCTAAGATGTGGTCAATACACTTTTATCCACACTGCATTTTCCTTCCACAATACTTAATGCAAAATAACCGAAAGCGACACCTTTAAGAAACAGTAAGCTCCCAGTTCATGGCAGCACCTCTGACTAACAATGGAATTTTGCAGTAGCTTTTGAAGCTCCCATTCCTCGGCAACCTGGTCTAGTCGAACCTGCTTTAGCAGAGGGCTTGGACAAGATGATCTCCAGATGCCACCTCCAACCTCTACCGTGCTGTGATTCTGTGGTTCCAGGGTAGGAAACTGTGTGTTTGTGCAGAATGAATCACTGTGCATTTGTGTGAACTTGTCCCACAAGCTACTAAGACAGTCTAAAAGCAGCAGAGCTATCGATTTGATAAGCAATTCAGCCAAACGAGGTTAAACACATTACGCAATTTCACCTTGTGGGGAGGCACAGCAAGCAGGCACTACTGTATAGCCAGCCATGATGCTTTATCTCCTCTTTCCCTTGTTAAGAAACAAGATTAGCTAGGAACACCTCAAGGGGAGCTCATTCCAAGCTCAGGAAAGGACACACCACAGTCAGACAGAGGAGCCTGCACTGATGAAGTGGGTTTTATGGTCCTGGTGCAGGACAGCCAGAGTATGTTTCCAAAAGATGAGCTCTTCCCCTGGGAAACACAGAGCCAGGCACAGGATAACAAAGGGTCAGGACAGGCTCAGTGTTTAGATATTATCAAAATTATAGTTTATACTTAAAATAATAAAAAAGCTAACAGGATTTTTCCTGCCTGTCTGTGCACATGAACTGTCAGGCAGCGTCGCTGCCACACACACACTGCTGTTACCTCATGTTGCAGCAGCTGACAGGGGCACAGCACACACGGGTCTGTGCCCAGCCCCAACACTGTTCTCATCAGCTCTCCCAGGGAGGAGACAGAGTGCAGAGTCCACGTGCTCAGTGTTGGGGATAACACAGAAATCATCCCGTATGCTTTGTGCCCTTGCCCCTCGAGAGAGTTGCTGCGATACCCAGCCATGCTTTAGGCACAAAGACTGAAAAGTTGCTCCAGGGAGAGGGCGAGCTACTTTTTAATAAACCTCCTTTGGAAGGAGTTTAGCATCGTGCTCTGAGCTGAGCATTTGAGGGCCAATTGACACTATGTAGGACTATGACTTTCAAGATTTTAATCCCAGTGATCTACAATGAGGAGACAGTATTTCTGTAAGCTGTGTACTACATAACTAAGGATCACAAACAGCCATGTCTAGGCTGTGGCCATGATGAAAGGAGGGTGAAGGAAGCAAATCTAGCAAAAGAGGAGCATTGTTTACTGGTTCACGTGGGAGCAGAGACTCCTGGGGCAGCTGGAAATGCTTCACGTCTCAACTCCCTACATCTGGGCATCAGGAAGCTGTGTTGGCTTTTATTTTTTTACAGTAACTGCTGTTCTTCAGCATCGGAGAGATGCAGAGAACATGAGTCCCACAAACCCAAGAGTTGTAAACCAGAAAACAGATAAACGGAATCCCAAAGCCATTTATAATAAACTCTCATTATTTGGGAGCCCTGGTTGCTGGTTTTTATTTTAAACCTCTTAGCAATAGCTCCTGGGGGGTGCAGGCGTAAGCCCCTGTTCACCCACATTGCCACCAGCCATGCTGCGGTGACCCATTGAACCCAGCCAAGAAACTGTGTGCTTAAAGCAACATCAAGATATCAGTAAGCAGCCAAGGCAGAATATAAAGCATTCCTGTCCGTGAAAGATGCTGGGTTCTGTATTAATGTGAGCTACAACAAATTAAGTCAAGAGGTTTTCCAACATAGATCCAATCTACTCACATCCCTGGGCACTTTGCATGCGAGTCCACTCGCTTTGCTCTTCCCTTACACACTAAAAATGAAATAGAAGTGTAGTCCATCCAAACTCATCTCTTCTTTCTCCGCCTGTCCTGGGTATTTACCACACCACAGCGATTTCTCTTTCCCCAGTGCCAGAACTACAACTCATTTTCCATCCATGCAAAGGAAAGCAGTTTTCTGACTCAGCTTGGGGCCATGTGTTAGTTTAACATTTTTTCCATTGAGGTGAGAACTGCTGCATCAAGCAACCCCTTTTTCTACTGCATTGGTAGTAGGCCATTATTGCAGATCATATACATATAAAGCACACCATGCATGCGCACAGACACACACACACATATATGTATATATATACATACATACACACACACATACAGAAGCATATTAACAAGCAAGGTTTATAAAGGAATAGAAGGGCATTGGTGTTATGGTGATGATCATAATGCCAACGAGATGCATTTCCCGACCAGGAGCATTTGTTTCATTTCATAAAACATCTCTTGACTCCAGCTAACCTAAAGGAGCACCAATGCAGATTCCTGATACCCCACTAAATCTCCAATGCTAGTAAAAAACATTAAAAGAAATTACATGGAAAAAAATAGCAAAATATAGAGTGCAGACTGGTTCGAAATTTCAGAAGTCAAGGGACAAGTTTAAAGTATTTGCAGCTGTATAAAATCTTTTAACTTGAGAAGAGGCAGTGTAATACCAGTTAAATGGTATCTGCATAACCATAAATTCACTTAAATGACGAGGTAGCTACAATTAATTAAATGAAGGAAATTATAACTTACTTTATTGTACTATATAGAGACAGATTTCCTAAATCTGTTTTCAGCTCCTCACAGATCATAGATCTTGTTCGTCAAAGTTTAGTTCTAACATACTTCTAAGACTTGCAAAAACAAAGACATTCCTTGCAAACAGCAGTTAGCAACTGGATCCTGTGTCCTGGCATGCACTACCCCAAGAGTGCCTGAATGGCACGGTCCAAGTAGGTGCCTTTTAACTATAGCATATCTTTGCTATGCGAGCAGTAAAACCAGAACGAAGAGCTTGTACTTTCAGCACAAAGAATGGGCCCTGCTCCTCTCTTCTGGCTATCCACTAATAACCAGTTCAAAACAAGGCGATACCTCTCAGCCCAGGCTACAAGGCCACTTTCTACTGACAATACACCTTTCTCCTTGAACCAGCATTTGATGCTAATGAAAATGGTTTGCATCGCAAGTCCCTAACCCTCCAGGGGTGCAGGCATTAACTGCAGAGACTAAGAGGTTCATGCTGCTTTTCTAGCAGGACCCAGCTCCTCCGAGGCCAGGTTAATAGAGAGCTCTCCCCAGTACTAAGTGAACGCTGCCCACCCTGTAGCCCAGAGGGGTGTGAAGCAGGTACTTACTTTGCAGGATGGGGAGCAGCAGTAGCCAGGCACGTCCAGAGTGTTCGGCTCCGTCCGTGTGGCCATAGCAGGAGCACCCACCTCTTGCCATGTCACATTGTCATCACAGAGGGCTGTCAACAAGAAAGGAAGCAGAACCGTAGGTTTTCACATCTCCCTCCCCTACCTCAAGATGCCTTTGAAAGCCACACACCCTACAGACAGGTGCTCTCTTAAAAACCCATCCATCGGCTGGGTTGCAGCAGATGCAGACCCATGGTTAGCATCACCCCAAGAGAGAGGGGAAACTGGGGGCTTATGGGCTCTGGACCATAAGCGTGACCCAGAATAATGGTGGAAATGGGGAATGTGTTGGCAAAGCACTGGCCCTTGCTTAGCTCCAAGCTACAGTGCTGCCACGGGATTCCTGCTACACACAGGGAAGGAGGGCTTAGCAAGCAAATGTTGTGCAATAAAAACACCTGAGTCCTGCCTCCTAACAGCTTGCTATCCTCATTAGAACCCACCATGCCTTGAAAATACAAAACAGTTGTGTTAAAAATCAGTACAGGAAGACAGTCCCAGGTGCTGGACTTGCAGCTGAGCACTGTCCAGGAGCGACTGCAGATTTTGAGATGCTCTGTGCTAATTTGGCAAGACCTTTTTTGAGCAAAGTCCAACCCTGTCTCAACAGACTGGAGGCAGATGCAAACAGCACCTCTGAGCAAAGTTCTGGCTTCTGGCATTTTACAGGCTGTTGCCACAAAATATTTTAGGGTAAGATCAGAAACCAAATGAGGCCAGCCCCAGACAGGTCCTGGGGCACCCATGTGGCCTGTTCAAGGTCCTCCTCTCTCCCGGGCTCATCACTTGTTCCCTCAAGCCACTGTGGCTCTCTCGGGTCTTCCCGGGTCCCCACACCCAGGGGTGGCAGCAGGGCTGAGCATCTTCTGTGAGGAGAGGTGGGAACTACCGGAGGCTGGACTCCCCTGCAGCCCATGGGGAGACTGCAGTGGGGCAGGTATCCATACCAGTGGATACTGGTGCACACTGCTAACCCTTCTACACTGGGGAAGGTGTTTTTCTAATTTTGTATTTGTTCCTTATCACCCAAATCTATTTCATTTAATTTTCGCCAAGTGGAGTCAGTTTTGCCTGTGGTGGTGATCAATGAGCTGTCTCTTGTCCTTAGAGATTCTTCCTCCTGTTTTCTCCTCCATCCTGCTGAGGAGGAGACCGAGGGCAGGCTGGGTGGGCATCAGACAGATGGACACAGTCAACCTGCCAAACCAGGTCAAATACAAACCTAGAAGAGATTCTGGACCCCTATTTTCATTCTTGGATTTTCACACACACACAAAAGTAAAGGGGAATAAACAATTTTCAAAAATTCACCCATGTGTCAGAAAGGAAGTTCTTATTTTAATTAACTAGGTTTCTCCATCCCTCTGACCCATTCCTGGTAGCAAACCTGAGATTCTAGCTTCACAGCATAGCTACAAGAGATGTGTGATGGAGAATCACTTTTTTTAAATCTAACCCAAGTTTTTCTTGTCATCTCAGAGCTTTAAATGGGTGACCCAACTCTATGGGCTTCCCAGTCGACAGCTATGGCCTTAGATTTGAGCAGCAGTCCCCAGTACTCGCTGCAGCAACACATAATCCCATCCTGCTTGTCTCACCTCTCCTTCCCTGAAGAAGATAGAATTTTTGGCAAAGCAAAAATATCCTCACAAAAGCCCAAATATCTTAGGCCACTACAGCTTGTCCCCTGCTAGCTCCTTTGACAGCTGCTATGAGTTCACCAGTCCCATCTGGGACCTGACCCAGCATCAACAGACGCGTGGTCACGCTCAGGGAATCTCTTGTCTCCCAGCAGGGTTACAGATATTTCTACTCTGGCATTTGACATCAATACAAGCGAATGCTTTAATCACAACTTTTATCTATAACCATGTTTTGGACAGATAATGGCGACAACAGTCTGTGGCTATCAATCAACACTCGAGATCCAGAAATACCCTCAGCTTTTTAATCACCTGCCCTTAATATCAGATGCTGCTAAGTCACCAGCATGAAGCTGCAGGGATGCAGATAAAGTGTAGGTGAGGAGGTCTCGTGCTTTCCAGTATCAGCCTGGTTGACCCCTTCCTTCCCCCTGCCCAGCTTTGTCATTGCATGTGGTCTAACAGACGCTGTCCTGCGTGGTGGGATGAACACCCTCCTTGCACAGCTTTGTCAGCACCCCAAGTGGAATTTTTTTTTGCCTCTCTGTGCAGCACTGCATATTCACAACAACAGGGTTCGACTTGGACTCCTTAAACTTTGACCAGAGCTGAGAAAATAAATCCAAAATGATTTCCAACTGCAAAAGACGAATTTGCTTAAAAATAAAACCAAATTTTTCACATACCCTTGGCTTTATCTGGAGAGCAGTCTGGACAGTAAGACACAACCACCAGCACAAACAGGATCCCAAATATATTTAAAGAGCAAAAGAGCCTCTCTGCAGTCGGATGACGATGCTGCTTCATTTGGATCTGCTTTCCAAACACTTACACAGCACCCCCTTCCAATCACAACATGCCACTTTGAAATGCCAGTACCACTTAGCTCCTGAGTCTATTAGACCATGAAGCAACAAACCCAGAGAAACAAAAATAACCCAGATACCTACTTTAGCACCCAGCTGAGTTGACAGGTGTTATCCCGAGGGCTCCGTGGCAAAAGCATCCTCAGAAATGCCATACCTTGACCTTTGCACAACAGGCGTCATGAAGCCGATCCCCAAAAACCGTAGTGCCTTCCTAAAAGGTGCTAATATTAACTATAGCCCTTTGTTTCTTTGAACTCAAGGTCTCTCCCCGTCAGCTTTCTGGCATTTGCCAGCGTGGTACACGCTTTACTGGGCAGATATTGAGCTGCAAATTCCTTCATACTTCTCTAGCCACAGCATTCTGCAGCTAAAAACGCTAGCCGGACAGCAGATGAAAATGCCCCTTACTGCTTATTCCTGCTGCAGTTTGTTGAATTAAAACCTCTTTGTTTGCAAGCTGTAAACAAATTCTTCTTAATCTTTCAATAAAAAATGTCAATTATGCTCTCTAACAATGTAACTTCATTGTGATGAAAGAAGGCATTGCTATTGCTCTAATCGTGATAACATATCAGCTGCTTTTAGAGTCAATTCCTTTTTGTGCAAAATTTAATGACCATGCAATTATTCAAATTTCCGACTAACAGACCAGGCTTTAGACCTACAGCACTGCTCCCTTGCTCAGAAAGCACACACTTGAAAGCAACAGAAAGGTCTCGAGAGCAGAATTTCCAACTTCAGAATGCAAAACACCTTTACAGCTCGGCGAGCACAGCCAGACTCGGGCCCCTGTTAAACACAGCTACTTCCTTAGGCAGGCAAGGAAAGCAAGCCACGTTCTCGGCACGCTATTGCAGGCACTCCTCGGGCCCGTGGCTTTCGTTTGGCTTCGCTGGGAGCTGTGTTTATGTCCAGCTTCCTCGCCTCTCTGGTTTCAGTGCATTTCCTGCAGAATCGCTGGCCACAGCAGATGTGCCCTTCAGGCATTTCGACTTTTTTTTTTTTTTTTTTTCTCTCATGCCAGTATTTATCCCATTTGTTTCCAGAATCAGCTGCAGCTCCCAAATCAGCGCCCGTAACTTTCCGCTTGGAGGTATTCAGGACGTGCCTGCTGGGAAAGCATCTTCCTTGTTTACCTGCTCAGCCCCTCACAGCCTTTCCCTCCCTGCCCTTCCGCCATCCATTTTCTCCTCCTGCAGAGAGCTCCCCTCCAGGACCAGGCCGCCCATCACCAGCTCATCTGCTCCATTACCCGCTTCCATCCCAGCAGCGGCTGCCGGTGCCCCAGCCGTGCAGCCAGGGGTGCCCGCTGCCCCGGGCTCTCCGCTCACCCCACAAGGCGCCTTTCCCCCGCGCTCAGGGGCTGCCAGGGCTAAACTCAGCCTCATCCCCTCCGCATCTCATCTCCCCGCGCTCCAGCTCTCTGTGGCAGCAGAGGACAGCCTTTTTTCACTCCCGGGAGGGGAGGCAGCCTGCAACCATGAGGACAGCCCTCCAACAATGCCCTGGCAGGCAGCGGTCCCAGTCCCGCAGCAAAACAGCCGGCCCAGCATCGCTGGATGGTTTGGCACGGCTCGAACAGGGACTCCCCAGGTGGACGGAAACCTTGGGCAAGCTGAACATCCAAATAGCAAGCAGCAAATTAACAACAACAAAAACAGCCCTCCGGAAAAATACGTGGAATCAACAACACCGGTGGTTTTGAGAACTGAGCCCTGGCATTTCTGAAAAGCCTGAGGCTGGGAGCTACATCTCGCCTCCAAGGCCAAAGAAAATGGATACCACTTAGGTAGCAACCCCATCGCCTTCCTCCCCTTTTATCCTGCCCACAGAACAATAAAAAAAAAAGGAATTCGTTAACTCAGTTAACATCCTTGAATAGTCCTTGTTATTATCACACCCTGTATTGCTGTCAGCCCTTTTCCCAAATATTATGACTTACTTTTAAAGTTGTTCTGATATGCAATAATAAATTTGTGGGGAAGCTTTGACTGCTGATGTGCCACACTCTTCACATATCTCTCCCCTCTTCTCCAAACAGCCTTTATCCTTCCCAACAAAAGGAGAAAAGAAAATATAGTGGCAGTGAAACAGTCTCTGTCTTCCATCTTGTTATTTTTTTTATTAACATAGCTTTGGTTTCATTTGGTTTGAATTTATGCTTTTCTAGATAAAAATAAGAATTTGGGGTTTGGGAGGTTTTTGGGTTCAGGTTGGCTTTGATTTGTTTTGTTTTGGTTTTTTTTATAACCCGTCAAGAAAGATAAAGGGTGAAAAGACTTTTTTTCCTACTCCTTCCAGCAAGCTCCCACTTGCTCAGGTTCCCCAGCACTTGGGTCTTCAACTCCTGCACAGGAGATGTCCTCCAGCCTGGAGCCCTTTGTCCATTTTCCTGCAGCCAATTCCCTGTGCCAGTGGCAAGGGTATCCTGGAGGAAACCAGGTTGACCACGTTTCTTACCAACTCTGTTCTCTTCACAGCACGCAGCTTTTACTATCTCTAGAGATGCCCAGGCTGCGTGAGGCCCTCGGACACAGAGTTCAGACCAAGCACCTGGAGGACATTAAAAAACATGCAACAAGATCAAAAATATTTTGGCATTCCCTTCCCAGCTAGACGTGACCCATCACGTTCACAGCACCTTCAGTGTGCACCTGCACTTCGATAGCATCAATGAGAGAGGGGAAAACATTAATTAAACTTTTTGTGGTTTTATATCTTGCTTTACATCAGCTTTACAGAGTGAATGCAGTGCTGGGACAAAGCAGCCTGATTTCCCTTCCCAGTCTCACCCCAACAGGCCACCCATACTCATGTACAGGTCTTTTTTTATTGCTATTTAAAAAAAAAAAAATTAAAATAACTACTTGACGAGCTACCCACTTGACAGGTCTGAGAAATACTCTGGGTTAAGCCCTCAATGACAGTCCAAGGCAGTGGAGGTCCTCCCTAGAGAAACTGTAAGTTCACCTACAGCTGTACAATACTCATGGAGTATTGTACTACTGCTCCCTGCCTGCCTCCCTCCCTCTCCAACTACTGCTACAGTGACACTGTATCTGACACCTCCAAACGCAAGCCACCTCGTTTCACCCAATGCAAAGAAACAAATTACAACAACACTTTCATTTGGTATTACCTGCATTTCAGACACAAAATCCTTTACAGTAATCTGCTAATCCTATATAATATGGACTTCCCAAGAAGGAAGATTATGCTAATCAGGATTTCTGAAGGACTTACACATGATCCTATATTTACTTTTGAACTCTGTCAGAGTGACAAAGGGAGTGTGTCACCACCGAGCTGCTGCTGCATTTTCTCTGGATTATGAGCCAAGCACCATTGCTGTCCAAATCTATAGCCACCAAAATGTCTCTCTAGCAGGCAAACTGACATATGTAGGATCATCTTTTTCCCACAGGTGAAAAGGAAACTGCAACCATCTGCTAGGAGCTTCTTACCACAGAACTTAGTACCTCTTCCCAGTAAATACTACTATCACACCTGTGATTTAAAGATCTTTCAACTTTCCAAATCAAATGTATGACTTAGATCTGAAAAAGGATGTTCATGTCTTCAAGAAGTATCAAAATAAAATCAGCAAATACTAACTGCATTGACTGGAGGGCAGACCCACAAAACACACAGAAACAAAGCATCACCAAGCTATTCAAAAAGCAGTAGAAAAGCAAATCTAAGATGTGAAACTGGAAGAATCTCATTTTATTTCAAAGTGACTAACAGCTTCATGTGATGTACTACATATTCCTCAGCATATGGTGTGCCATGTTACATTTAATGGAAGGTCTCTACTTTTATTTTAATCTAGAGCTTTAAGCTGAATCACTACGTACAATGTGCAGAGCAGGGGGTTGGTAAAGTGGCTTAAAATCTATACAAGGGAGACTGCAATTTTGAAACAGTCCTTGAGTTTCCACACATCAACATAATCAGGAACATGATGCTGCATCATTACCCAGATCGAGAATGTTCTGGTTTAGAATCAGCCAAAGCATCAGTGTATTTATGGGAGCCCTGGGAAGCTACAAGTGAAGTTTGTATCCCTGGTAAAATCCCTTCTCCAGGTAAAATCCCTTCTCCAGGGCTGCCCAGTGAGTCTTTGCTCATTCCCTCTCAGAAAGCAGCAGCCTTCCCAGTTTGGATGTCGTCTCCCTGCCCAGCAGATGCGTATCAAAGCCGCGTGGGAGCTGCCTGGCATCAGAGCAAGTCAGCAGCCTGGGGAAAAGACAAGAGCATGCATGTCCTGGGCCCTAGGGACCTCAACAAGAGCCGTAGGTCGCCAAGCACTTTGTGAGCAGTTTCAGGTTCATGTGATCAGATTCCACGACACCCACAGACTCACTGGAAAAAAACTGCAGATGCAAAATAATATTATAGTGTGGGCCTAATCCGCTGCAGAAAAGGAATAACTGCAGCTGAGGTGTAATCTGCCTGTGCAAATTTTGATTTTAAAAATTAAAAACTAAAAAGCAAAAATGAAAGCAATACAGGATTTCTTTCTACATTTAAAGCAATGATCCATGCAAGGGGCTTACCTTGTTTTGTTACCGATTTACATTCCAGTTGTGCAGAGCAGACTTTAGAATAAAAGTGCAAAAGATTCTCCACACCATACTCACGTGGCCATCCTGAGCCAAGTCCACATCTCCTCATTCCAGATACACAGGCACCTACTTCATCCGTGGATGCACTTTTGCAGATTAGCACAATCCATTCCCCCAAAAGGACCCAAAACTACACAGACAGTACAAGATTTCAGAGTGCTGAGGGGAGAAACAGCCAATGCAGAAGAGCTATTCTAGGTCCAAGACCTGATGGTTTTTTTCTTACACACCCAGCCCCTCAAAATTTAGCTTGTTTATCACCAAGAAAAAAAACATCCTTTCCAAATAACTCTGCCCCCACTACATAGAAAGCTTTGGTTTCTGCAGCTCTGTAGATTCTGAAATATAAAGAAAAAGTAAAATATTAAGTTTCTTGACAAAAGGAAGGACACATTAAAGGTAGTACCAGTTCACAACTCGACTCTTCCCAATGGCTCAGTATAGTCAGCTCAGCACCAGGAATTCCTTAGGAAGTGAAAACTATTTCCAAGTACTATTCTTTACACATCCAGTGGCTCCAACACAGACACAGGGCTGTTGACATGTTTCTTTTAAAATCTATGAAACAGGAAAGGTCTTGTAGCTTCAAATTTTGAATTTGCCATTGCTACATTTAAACCTGTCAGCCTTGTTACAGATTATTACATAAACAGAATGGCTTATCCCCCTGCACAGTAGCTGCTTTTTGACCTAACTAGGCTTAGAGCACATTTCTTGGCCCCACTTTCTGCCACGAGCCCGAAATGAACCAACTACCCAAGGAGAGAGGATTAAAGGAGATACAGAAATATTTCAGAACGGAGAATAGCAAGCTATAGTTTTGCTGCTTCTCTGTACCATATTATGGTTTCAGTTTATTCTGAGATGGGTAATTCAGGTGAGGGGTGTTTGGTCACACAAAGGGTATGGGCTCTGCCCACGAGCCACTTCCATACCAACTGCAGTGCTGCTGGGTACTGCTATAGATGGGTTTAAAGAAAGCTCGCACTTGCCTGCGTGTTCTTCCCACAACCCAGAAGAGGCACTAGACAGAGAAGCAAAGACTCACAGCACCACAGATTTATTTACGATAGACAGCAGATAGGCAGAGGAGCGGGCAACAGAGAATGAAAAACAAGGATAAATTCCTTTCCACAAAATGGAAACTATCCTCTCACGAACAGGCAAGAAGATAAACCAAAGGAAAACAAAGAGGAGAATTTCAGAAATTCAGTAGGTTTTTTTTTTTGCTCTCTACACAGTTATGCCGGCGACCCAAAGATGAACAGATTTGAGACTCTCTGCATAGCCCTGAACAGACACAGCAGACCCTGTAGCTGCTTCTACATTCTCTTTTTCCCCCACTAACAAAGGAATCAGTCACAGTCAGAATCCATTCAGTGTAAGTTTAGGTTTATGTGCACTCAGATGCGCTAATGTATTTTGACACAAGCTGATATTTTGTGGAATCATAATATTTTCCTTTACATTCACCTATTAGACATGCCTCTGGTACTCAGGGAAGTATTACATTACAATACACTTGCAACCAGTGTAGCGGAGCTGAGAGCATCACTGAGCAAAGCCCATTAATTTATTTTACCTGCAGATTTATTGTAAAACCTGTGAAGCATTGAATAAATATGTCCAATAGACAGATGCAACATCAAAATCTCAATAATCTTTGAGTCAGGCCAGGCCAAAAGTGAAACACACACAGATCCTAAGAAGTCAGTAATAAACTCACTTGTGGTGCAGTAGCTTAGCTGAGCCATTGCAAAAAGACAAATTTGGGGCTGATACGTTTTGTTTTCACTCTCTCATGTGCATCGCAGGAAGGACAGAACTGAGTAGATCGTGGTATGCCCAGACATAATGCCAGTGGGGAGCAGAAACACCTGATCCAAGTTATCAAAGGACAAAAATCCACAATCCTGGCTGGTCAGTTGCTCCCTGAAAATAGGTACCTGTGTACTGGTGTCTGGCCAAGCTATCTTGAATCACCGCTCAGGAAATCTCTAGCGCACATGCCTGGCAGTGCTGAAATGACTTGACCTCTCACTTTTACTTCTGTCCAACATTATGCAATCTTTTTGCTACTGCAGTAATGAGGGCAGCTCCCTTCCCACTTCCATCTTCAGAAAGCATGAAAGTCACATCACACCGAGGTGCCAGTTCCTTCACTGTTTCCCGCAGGACCCTAGAAAAACTGAAAGGAAAGGGAGAGAAAACCAGAATATTTTAGCAGCTGCTTTCTGGTTTGAGATCTTTATCTACTAGTAAGGAACCATAACCTCAGCCAACAACCTCCACTGGTTCTCCATAGCATCCCTCTCTGTTTGTTTTCCCTCCTATTCATGAAAGAGACATGTTTCTGTACACAAACAGGTTTTAATTGCTATTTCTTCACTGTAGTTTTGTTCAGCATGATGCCACACAGGCACCTCCTTTTCCTTTAGAAATCACAGAGGAGGCTCTCTTCTCCAAATTTAAAAGCTAATACATCTGCTTGTAGGCCTTGATCACAAAATATCGACCCAACTACAGAAACTCAACACAGCTTTCCATCTGGGACACCCTGGACACATTCCAGGCGAGGTTGGACAGGGCTCTGAGCAACCTGCTCTAGTTGCAGATGTCCCTGCTCCCTGCAGGGGATTTGGACTAGATGACCTTTAAGGGTCGCTTCCAATCTGAACTATTGTATGATTCTGTGATATTGCAGAAGTCCCCCAAAACAATGGAAAAAAAAATATTAGAAATGTAAGTTCACCCAACCTCCCAGAGAAAAGAGCCTCTTGGTGGTAACTGGACTTGCCTTTGCAAGTTTTGATCATTTGGCTGGGCGAAGAAAATGACGGGATGCAGGGAAACATGCTAGACCTTCATCCCCTCTCTCCTTTATTATCATCTCAGCAGAAAGCTGGGACAGCCCAGTGTGTTTTCACAGTGGAAATGAGCAAAACAGCACGAGGAAACGGTACCACGGTACTCACTGTGGATGGAGCTTGTACAAAGTCCCGTCTACTCCAACGGTGATTTGCAAGTGCTCCACACCTCGGTTTTCTCTCTTCTTCTCTACAATAGCCGCCAGTCCCGCCCCACAGAGCTGGGCAGCTCTTTTTGAAACAGCTCCACACACCTCTTTCACGATGATGCTGTCATCGCATGTGCTATCCAGGCCGAGCTGCTGCAGAATTCGCCGGACCTGGAGGAGGGCGAGCCGGTCACTGTGCAGAGAGAGGCAGATGCAGCAGCAGGGTGTTAGGGGCAGCGTCAGCAGGCGTGCAAACTGAAATCTTACAGCTGAGACTCTGCCATGTCTCCAAGGAAATGGGACTCCTTCTCCAACTCCAACACTCTCCAGTTGCTTTAAGGTAGATTCCAGTCTGAACTCAGGTTGGAATCTTGCTCCTGGTGTGCCCTTTACTGTGTTAGGCTACGTTTCCAGAAGGCACCAACAGCAGTTATTCACCTAACTCCCCAAGTCATGAGCCAGATCAGTCACCTGACTGTGTTACTTTGTTATCCCGAGGCTGAGACGCTACCTCCCAAGATTTTCAACAATAGAAAGGGTTTCAAATAGCCCGGAAAACCATTGCAAACGTGCATAGATATGTAGGTAAGCACATAAAATCATAGAATTGAGCTGGAAGGGACCTCTGGAGACCATTAAGTCCAACCCCACTGCCAGGGCAGGATCACCTAGGGCATGCCACACAGGAACACAGACAGGCAGGTCTTGAAATTCTCCAGAGAAGGAGGCTCTAAAATCTCCCTGGGCAGCCTGTTCCAGTGTTCTGTCACTCTCATGGTAAAGTTTTTCCTCGTGTTGAGGTGGAACTTCCTATGTTTCAGCTTGTGACCATTACCTCTCATCCTATCACAGGGCACCACTGAAAAGAGACTGGCCCCTTCTACTTGACACCCACCCTTCAGATATTTATAGACATTCTTAAGATCTTCTCTCAGCGTTCTCTTCTCAAGACTAAACAGCCCCAGTTCTCTCAGCCTTTCTTCCTAACAGAAATGTTCCACTCCCTTAATCATCCTTGTAGCTCTCCATTGGATTCTCTCCAGTAGATCCCTGCCTCTCTTGAACTGGGGAGCCCAAAACTGGATACACTACTCCAGATGTGGTCTCACTAGTGCAGAGAAGAGGGGAGGAAAACCTCCCCCAGCCTGCTGGACACACTTTTCTTTATGCACCCCAGGATACCATTGGCCTTCTTGGCCACAAGTGCACATTGCTGTTATTCATACATATATATATATATATATATATATCTATCTCACATATTCAGAGGTATTCATATATCACTGACTTTTTATTTTTTAAGTAAGCACTGTTTGAAGTCCTACAAGAAACACTCCAAGTATAGTCATTCTTGACGTTAAGGCATCCAAGATGAC
Source organism: Todiramphus chloris collaris (assembly GCA_025345505.1). Classification (NCBI taxonomy): domain Eukaryota; kingdom Metazoa; phylum Chordata; class Aves; order Coraciiformes; family Alcedinidae; genus Todiramphus; species Todiramphus chloris. The sequence goes on from JANVCC010000057.1 coordinate 10,809,607, forward strand.
AAAGCTCTGTGGACAGGAAGTGGTAATTCATATAATTACAGAATAATTCTGGAACTCCTCCAATTCTTTGCTTTTGGTTTTTATTCTGAAGATGTGAGGGAGGATGGGCAAATAAGAGAACTGCAACTGACTTGTTAAGGGAAAGGGCTCCACACACTTGCAGAAGATTATTTTCAAGGGGTCCCAGAAGACCTGAAGGATTTAAACCATGTAAATCTAACAACTTTACCTCTCAATCTGAGACAGGAACTTTGTTTCAAATATTCCTCTTTTCCTGAGTGACTCCGAAATCTGTCCTCTGAACAGTAGTCCTTGTTTGGTTAAGTCGATCAAAATTTGCCTCACTATTTCACCTAGGTACATCCCACTCGTCATTTTTTCATACCTGTTATGTTATTAAAAATACAAACAACAAAAGAAGTGCTTTTAAAGAGATGGCATGTTAGCTCTGTTTAGCAGGAGTGGTATGTATGTGTGCTATCCACTCTTGAAAAAGCAGTACAAGCTTGCAGATCAAAGCCCATTGAACCCCATCTTTCAACCATCAAAAACCTGGTGCAGTGACTTCAAGTGCAAACATTAATGACAACATTTTTACCTACCTTCAAAGGTAACAGAAGTAGGACAAGCCCTTGTAATATCAAGCAGAACATAGTGATAAAGCCAGAGTCCACACTGAAGTGAAACATTTCCCTGTCCCTGCCATGCATTCACCGGTGAGTCATATGTAATCAATGCTATCTTTACCAAACATAGAATGGTCAAGTTCAGCTTATCCTCTTGCATGAGTTGTGTTTTGACTTTGGAAAAAACCACTCCAAGAAGGGGAACACGGCAAAGCCTACACTTTGCAGGGAAATCTGAAGAGATGGTGAAAAAGTGCTGTTGCAAGAGAAACAATGCAGGCCTTGGAGGTTTTTTGCTGGTTATCTGCGTTACTTACCATGCAGCAAATGAAATGTAATATCAAAACCTTCTTTCTAATTATTCATTTAGCACATTTTAAAAAACAGCCAGTGTGTCTTGAGGACTGACTTCATCAGGGTCTTAGCATCAGGACCACCACATTTACCTCTGTTTCCCTGGATTTAGTGAGCCCTCATCTACTTCTTTATCGTATTTTGTTCTGATGTTGTCAATGCAGCCGTTGTCACCAAATCCTCCCCATTCTGTATTAATGCACATTTTTCCTTCATTCCCTTCCACTATTTCTATGTTTTTCATGTCCTCCATGTAGCACACATTGCTGCCCGTTCCTAGGAGGGAAGAAATGACAAGGCTTCAGCCAGAAAAGTGAAGTAGCAGTTGAAATGCATGGAAGACAACAGCAGCAATCATGGTAAAAGCTCTCTTCTCCATATCCCAAACTTCAAAGATCTCACCACATCTTACAGAAGCAAGTGCTAGCCAGTATGCTAAGAGTGCTGTGATTTATCACAACAGAACATTACCAAGTTAAATGGGTCCTATGCAGAAAATTCTCAGCGTAGAGGAATGAAGGCTCACTGTTACAGGTCAGAAACAGCTCTGGCAGTCGTTGGCAAGCACTGATCAGTCATTGCTGCCAGTCTGGTTGTGACACACCATAGATCATCTTGCCTGGCAGCATGCTCCCAAAAACAAACACTGCCAAGAGCCAAACAGCTGCCAAGTCTGAAATGATTTGGTGAGCAGGGACTCATCACTTGCAAAATGGCTTACATTAACTTATTCTCCAAACAAAATGAAATAGCTGGTGGACTTTGCCAGCCAGAATAGTCTGTTTTTCAAATGGGGCTTCAGATCTTACGTGCTTAGGTGTATTTCTGGTTGAAAACCTGGGGGGACCTCCTGGGGGAATCATCTAGAAATCCCCAAAAGAATTCATTCAGATTAAAAAAAAAATAAAAATCTTTTCTTGTTCCAATGCCTATGACCTGGCTACACAGTAAATATCAATACACTTGTCAAAACAAGGATTCATGCTCTATCTGCTGCTCTCATACTCTTTTGGCACACATACACTTTTTAGGCACCATCAAAGGTATGATCAAAAGTCCAACAGATTGGGGATCCTGCCTGCTACAGCCATTCTTACGTTCTCTGCTGAATACCGTACAAATCTGCCAGGAACCCCAAGTGACTAGTAACACTATATATCAAACTCAAGCAGATGATGTTGTTTTACAAATTCCAAAAGAGGGTGTGAAGCTTAGCACCTGCACCCATGCTGTCTTCTTACAGTGGGCACGTGAGTATCACTGTACCTGCAATGAGGCCAATCTCACAGTTTGGATCCTCATATCCACATGTCATCATTGTCCCAACGGTGTCGTTCACCACCGCCACAATGTCCAAGTCGAACTCCTAAAACGTAATTCACAAACATTAATGGGGTCCCAGAGTAAGAGGGAAGGTGCATTAAATGCACCAAAAAGAGCAGAAAAGAATAGCTCACATTTCTTCTCCTGATGGCCTCTCTCAGCATATCAACAACATCTTCCCCCTCACAGTCTGTTGCCTTGAAACCTTTTGTCCATCCCACAAGCGTTCCCTGAAACAGAAGAGGAAGAAAATCACAAGTGAAAACAGAGAGAAGACTGTACATTCCAAACATCAGTCTTGTCTTGTCTCCAACTTGCCCTCCACCTGCTTTTTTAAAAAAATAATGTATTTCCCTGGACAGGTTGCTACGAGTGTCTAGTGCAGAGCACGTGCACATCTATCTTCATTTCTCAGCTGCTGATGGTAGTGACTCCAAGTTTACTCAGCTATTTGTTAGAAAGCACTGACTTGTCCATGTCTTGATACTCTCTTTGGAAAACCCTCTCATCTCACCTCCTGTACACATAGTCATTGCATTCCCTGGGTGGGGGGAAGACTGTAAAAATTACTTTTGCTGTAAATAAACATCCAACAAGCATTAATGAACATCTACCATTCATTTTTGACTCATTTACTGAAGGACACTTGGCACGATCCCACTCCTCCAGGCAACAGGAATTTTCAGACAACAATCAGGCCTGACAAAAGTAGATTTCCAGATTACATGAGGTAATGAGCCTTCCACATGCTAACTGGGTCTGGACTGTCTCTCTAAATAAGAAAAAACACAGGGCAACTGAGAGCAAAAGCTACTGCTACAAAAACCCCTCAAGTTCTAGCAACAGCAAAAGATCAAACATACCGGGTGACATCCTATGGGACCCTGACAGATCTGTCTCAGTTTGCCACCACTGCTGTGGAGTTTGTTTTCTCATCATTTGTCAAGAGTAAATACTACACTGTAGGTTTGGGAGGCATATTGAATGGTGTTCCCACAAGCAGCCAAGGTCTGTTGCTATACTCTCAAGCCGTGATCTGAACATCGAGACAGAACAGACTAGCTTCTAGACTTAGACACTATTGTGAAACCCACGAGGACATGAAAACATTCAATAAAATAGCGGTCTCTCATTTCCCCAATATCCTACATATTTGACTAGGATTAAGCAGCACAACCTCTCCCACCCCACTTTGGAAATGCATCAAAATAATTGAGAATTATTTTTTCCTGAATTTGATTGGTTTATTCTATTTTTTTTTTTCCTATATCAGATCTGGAAAGATGAACGTGTTGTTTCTGTCAAAAAGCCAACCCTTCCAAGCTGAACAAGCAAGCTTGGGTCTGCCCATTGACTCTCAACAAAATGAAACTACTATAGTGCAGAAGTTACACAGTCAGAGTTGTGCAGAACAGTCAGAAAAACACCCTGGGGTTGTAGCTGAGCAAGGAGGAGGAGACGTCTGTTATCTCTTGCTATCAAAGAGTTGAGGCAGCATAAGAGATTCCTGGGCTATTAAAATTACGTCGTCATTTTGCTATCATGAAGGCTTAATCTTTATCAAATAAAAGCAAGTAGCATCTATCTCTTATCAGATACAAGAGGTGGAAGTTCTACCTCCCCATATGCATACAGGATGATAACTTTCTCATAAAACATAATTAATTTGCACAGTAGAGAAATAAAATGCCCATAAAACAGATGAAATTTTCTCTCCAAAGATTATTTTGTAAACACACACATGCATATGCATCTATCTGCCTATATATGTATATCTTTTCAACCTTGTAAAGTCCTGCTTTAGAAGAACAACAAGCCACCCCACGCAGAATGATGTCATTTGCCAAGCAGATGCACAGCTGCCATTTGACCTACTCTGTGCTGCAGTTCTTACCTTGTCGATGCTGGCTTGCCTGCATGGGAAGGAGAAGGTGAAGCCCAGAGGCAGTCGAGCACCTTTAATCCCCATATAGTCCAGAAAGTCTGCTATGCACTGGACAATATGGTCAAAGAGCTGTAAGAAAAAGCACATAAATCTAACAGTAAACACACACAATGGGCTTTGGCTGGATCAGTTAAACATGCCTTAGAGGTTACCTCTTCTCCCGTCCCTTGCATGATCTCCAAAGGAATGGCAAAGATTTTATTATACATTTGCACTGATCTTCTTCTCCCGCTTCTGATTTTGACCAGCAGAACCCTGAAATTTGTCCCACCAAGATCAAGGGCAAGGAACTTCCCTTTCTCTGCAGAGAAGAAAGGTATTTCATCTTAGTGCTTCTCGTGGCATGTTTGCCAGTCAGAACAGCATACTCTGCCACACATCCCCAAGAAACTTCACCTGTGCCAGTGATAGCACACTGCTCCCTAGGGCATTTATTCCGTCAGCCTGCTAGTATGGGGCTGAAGGGCCAGCCACATAGCATGGCAGGAAGCACTGCGTTGCCAACATCAATCAGCCTGGCTTTTGCCACAATAATTGGCAAGTTCCCCCCAGAAAACAGACAGGCAACTTTCCTGAACCACCTCCAGATGATCAGGAAATGACTTCACCTGTTCCATCTGGTGTCCCACAGACATACGTGGGTAACATCTTCACTGAGGCACTGCCTTGTGTCTCTCGCTTTAGCCCGTACTCCAGCTCAGTCCTCATTTTATTCTTAACCTCTCTGAGGGTCTCCAGGGACAGCAGGAACGGTGCCAGAGCGGCATCGATTTGCTTGCGCTGAGCAGCCAGCCTGTACGCCACCGCCGTGACCATGGCAGCCCCCTTCCCACTGCCGCTCACGGAGAGAAGGAACCGAACGTCGCAGTTTGGGACCAGCCTTCTCACCACCTTGTGCAGACGTTTAGCATACCTACAGGTACAAAGAGGTTCTTTAGACTCTCACAGGCCCTTCGTGCACGGTTTATTCCACAGGCACTTCTAGCACATGCACACATCCAACTGCACAAGCGTTGAAGCACGGTCAAGAGGAACAAAAGGTCAGAAGCTGGTCTAGGAGATGGGTACAATGATCCTGGTTTCTGGCTATTGTGCAGAACACGGACACTTAGAGGAACACGAAGATACCTCAAACAAGTGCCAGTGCCCAGGGATGAGAGACACTGAAGAAAAGCCAGGCAACAGTGGAGAGTCACAATCACAATCAGAGGGTGAGAGTCTCCATCTGGAATCAGATTTCCATCCAGTGTCAGAGAAATGTTTGGGAAAGTTTCCACTTTGGGAAAGCATAGTTCAAAAATGGTGGGGAATAAAGAAAGAAAAAAAAAGAACTCCAAGTTCTAAAATTCCTGAGGCAGCTTTGCAGAAGCTAAGCAGGTCCGATCCTCCACACTCCACCCGATCTCATGGCAACCCTGCAGCAAAACCAGCAGTTGTGGCAGAAAAGCCGCACGTACGTGCAGATGGAGACTTTCTGCAACATCAGCATCTGGCTAGCAATTATCAAATCCTCCTTAGTTACTTACTGGGGGTGGGTTTTATAGAGCCCTCCATCAATCCCAACAGTGGTTCGCATCCTTAGTAGTTTTTTATTCTCTCTCAGTCGGGTCAGTATGGCCGCTAAGGCGGCAGCACAGAGGTTGGCCGAGCGGAAGGATACAATGGTGCAGACATGCTGAACAGCAATGCAGTCCTCTTCAGAAGGAAACAAGTTCAGCTCTGTAAGGATCTCTTTCGTGTTGCTCAGACCTTCCTTATATCTACCCCAAAAGAAAAGAAGCTATCATCTAATGCAGCGATATTAAGGCAACACGTAAATCAATATCTGCATAGTGGCTCAAAAAGAAATGAGAGGAGACTGCGGCACAACCTATCAGGCAGCATCATAATTGGTTCCCATAAACCAGTAATGTCTTTCCCATACTACTCCCAAAAGTATCCAGCAGAGAGACCAGACTTTTAAGAGGCTGCTTCCTGGGGTTCAGTTTTTGGTAAGGCATACCAATTAGCTAGCCAAGAAGAGAACAGAATAAAATATTTAGTCCATAGGAGAGCACAGAAATAGATGTACAGTTTCACTTAATGCAACAAAGAAAATTATTCCTGGAGTAACAATGAGGACCAAAATGACTCTTCAAAACACCAGAATCCATCAGTTTTTCATGTAGTCATCCATCAGCTGGTCCAGAGTCTATACTACATCTCCAAAAACCCCAGTATTCCCACATCACGGAAGCTGAAAACTGCAGTGATCATCTCATGTACTCAGTTCTCCCACAAGGCTATCTGAAGAACCTGCACCTGCGATGGTTAACAATATATTTGCTACTGTAGCACTTTGCTAAAACGGTGTCTTCCACCAGTTCCTACCTACAGGAAGATCAACTTTTCTTCTAGGTAAAAGCAAAATCAAGGTAAAGAGTTCAGGACTGTTCCCAGTGCTCACAGGTAATAATTAACATGCTCATTACCATTGCTGTGCCACTAACACCCACTCTCGAAGAGCATACTGCACATTCTTACTTTTCCATTGCAGACACATGTTTCATTTCAATCTTGCCCTTCGTAAGCAGAGCTGTTGACACTTTCCCGTTGAAGAGTAGACCTTCCTTTGTCATTTTTAGGAGAATGAGTCTTACAAGTTCCCCCAAATACAGGCTGCTGATCATCTTCTCAAACCTGGAATGAGGCACAGCAAGGATTACAGGTGCTCACCAGCTAGCCAGAGCTATGAAAAGTTCAAGTATGACCATCTTGTGCTCTTATGCAGGTTGATCACATTTAAGCACATATAGAAGGGGGTTGGGAGCCAAGCTGTATATGGGCTGCCATCCTGAGGTCCTGGGACACAGCAACAACGCTTCCAGATAAGGAAGTTATTAAAGAGAATTTTCAAAAGACTTGTGAGCAGCGCAGCCAGCAGAAGCTGTTTTGATGAACCAGGCTTTAAATACATCCTTTGTTTACCTTCCACCTCTCTTTACCCTTCCACGGCATCATACCAGGGCAAGCACCAATTTTTAACAACACATTAGCAACCGCAGCAGAAATCCCATGGCCTGTGAGGCAGGAAGGTGCAAAAGGCACCCACCCTTCCCAGAAGGGAAAGGACAGGACCAGGATCAAGTCAATTCGGGTTTACCAAGTTCCTGTTCCAAAGGGGCTCCTGCCACATACTGAAAATGAACTCGGACAACTCAGACCGCCGAGGCAAACCGGCCAGGGAATTACTTACAATTGTTTTCCAGGATTGAGAGATCCCAGATCGAGCTCCCGATCGAACTCTGTGCGGAGGTCATCCAAAGCACCATCATCTCCAAAGGCCCCCCACTCCGTGTTAATGCACATCCTGCCTTCATCCCCTTCCACCAGGTCGATGTGCCTCATCTCCTCCATGTAGCACGCGTTGGTGCCAGTGCCTGTGCATGGTGGAGACAGTGTGGATAAATTAACTGCTGGTTCCAGGTTTGATTTTTGTCCGGTTTAAGTCCATGTGTTTGGGAATAAGTCAGTATATTGTCTTTGGAAGAAAATATAAATACATAACCTTAGGGTATACAGTGCTAATATGAAGCCACCTGCACTTGCTAAATAATTGTTTCACAGAGAGTGGAAAAATTATGAAAATTAATCTAAGGCTTGACTTGTTTAAAAGCATTTTTTCTTCATATTTCATATGAACTTCTATGCCTTAAAAAAGTCACTGTGGTGCACAAAGTGGAGACATTGTGGAAAGTGTAGCTGATCCTAACTACCAGACGTGAGAGGAATTCAGCTTTCTCTGGACAGACAGACAATAATTTTCTATACAGTCAGCAGAAAAGTTTAGTATGCTGGTCACAACTAAACCCAGACAAAATGGGGACTGTGGTATTTGATTGCAATGTGATCAGCATAAAAACAGCTGCTCACAGAAGGCAGTGAGGCTTGAAAATCTGACCATTGTTTTTTCCATTTTCTTCCTGCCCTTTCCAGTACTGGGATGCTCCTTTCTACTCTAGATTTGTTAGGATTAAACGAACGATGGGGGAAAAAAAAAAAACCCTACTTAGTGACCAGAAAAAAATTACCAATTATGAGTCCAACTTCACAGCGCTGGTCATCATATCCACAAGTCATCATGGTTCCCACAGTGTCATTGACCAGTGCCAAAACATCAAGGTCCAAGTCCTAAAAGCATAATAACATAAAGATGGGTGAATAACAGGAAAAAGAAAAAGCTTAGAAAGCCTCCTGTGTGTTAAAGCAAGAGCACACAGACATACTCCCTGGGTCACACTTTGAAGGCCTGGTTCAGGAAAGCTCTTCAGTTGAAAGACACTTTCTTTTATAACACTATTGCCACAACCCTGTAAAGTAACAATCATCTCTGAATTCTCAAGTCCTTGATCAGACAAGATATTTGCTTGCAGGATTTGTTCATCCCCAATCCAACACCATTTTCTAGAAAAGCAGCATGTTATTGGTGTGAACGTTGTGATATGCTAGCACCCATCTATCTGTCCTGTGGGCTGCATGATAGGATGATGTCCTGCTGCCTGAGCAGATCCCACCAAATGGGACAGAAAACACAGATACATAAACGCAGCTATTCAACACGAGGCCGTGCACCAACATCACTCTCAAGTAAAAAGCCTTTCCATCAAAGGTGCGCAGCTTTCCTTTCACACTGATGTAACTTGATAAAGTAAAATCAAAGTTATTACAGGATTCCTGTAAGTCAGATGCCAACACTAGCAGGGGGCTGGACTCCACCCAGGAAGTCTCAGACCCTCTGTTCCTGCTAATTACAGCAAGACTGACACAAAGGAAGAAGTGAACCAAAATCAAAGGCTGGATTTTTACCATGTCAGAAAATCGAAGAATTTCCTCTTCACTACAAAGATATCATGACAGAGAAAGATGCTTTCTGTTTCTTAGATGCTGTTACCAATAGCACCAAACACAATGAACAAGGCTTTCCAAAATATTAAAACGTAATGTTATTCCAAGGTATACACTAGTTCAAAGGCAGATTTAATCAGTTCTTACTGCTGACCTTAAAAATGACAATCAGTCACTCCATCCCACATATTGAAAGTGGATGGGCAAGACCTGGTAGAGTTAGGTGCACCAGTTTGAGATGACAGCCTCCCCCTCCCAGCCCTCATCCCAGAAGCTAGGCTACAAACCACAGTGTGTATCCAAATCTTACCAAATAGGTTCACAACAGATTCCTTTTAACTCGGAAGACAATGGGGCTGTACCATACCGTACCAGTACACTGTCACAGCCAGCCCAGTTTACCAGTGTGCAGTTGCCATCACTGTTAGAATGACCTGGGGAAGCTTGAGCCACAGCTGCATGATCCATGGCTTCAGCTCCAAAGGAGAGACAGATCTACCAGACATACAGCCACGCTGGGCGTTTGTTACTGGCTGTCCTTGAAGGACACCTGATAAATCCCAAAACAACCCACACACCAGGAGCTGTTCTCCCAGGACAATGTGGGGTCATACAGGTTCACCTCCTACAGGTACAAAACTTGCCTTATGCTTCTGGAGGGCCTTGTGCAGAGAGCTGACCACATCTGTGTCCTGAACTCCTCGGACCTTGAAGTGTTTCGTCCAGGCAAGAAGAACTCCCTGCAAAGTAACAGTCCAGTGACCCAAACCCTCGAAATTTAGCATACAAACCTGCCACAAACAAGGTCAAAACCAAGCCTGTGGAAAAGCCCACTGAGTCTCTCCACACAAAATGCTGTCCAGAATAAGTGACAGCAGAGCATCTCACTTTGGGGTGCCTGTCAGTACTAACACAACTGAACTGGCACAGCAATAAAGTCCCAATCCCGCAAATGCTTCTCCCTGTGCTTTGTTTAAAGCCTGTGTGGCTTTACTGAGGCTCATCACAACCTAATAGCATTAAGCACAAAGCATTTGCGGGACTGTGACCCAAAACACAGATCCCTAGAAATAAAAGAGGGGCTAGAATAAGAAGCCACAATACAGTTGCAACCAGCCCTTCATTTCCTCGTGTAGCCTCTCAAACAGCTCAGCTACAGGTCTTTCCTATTTAGAATCAACTTCAGAAAAAGAAATGGAATGAAAGCGATTAAAAAAAAAAAAGAAACACTTTTCAGGAACACAAAAGTATGTGTTTTACAGTCCAGTGGTCTTCATACAAGGGCACATGGTTACTATGGAACTGGGTAGTGATTAAGCAAATAGCTTTAGCTTAAAGATCATGTTGCTTTGATTGGTAGTCAAGTCTAGTTACATGCTAATAGTCATCTGTGCTTTCTGCAGAGAGCTAGGTAAACATGACCCCACAAAAAGGCCATAGGGCAATGCTCCCATGCAATAGCTCCTCCAGGTTCTGCGAGGAGCTAAGCTTGTCAGCGATATTTCTTTTTGCATCTTACCTCTTCCAATTTGGTCTGTTTGCATGGAAAAGAAAACGTAAAGCCAAGGGGTAACTTCTTATGCTTCAGGTTTTTGGTCTCCACGAAGTCTAACAAACAGTCAGCAATGTAATCAAAGAGCTGCAGAAGAAAGGAGAGGACAGAGTCAGGCTGTGTCTGGCAGGCACGCGCTCAAGCACAGCACCACCGCAGAAGACCCTGCGTGCCCTACCTCGACTCCGTTCCCCTGTACGACCTCCTTGGGCGTGGGGTAAAACTTGCTCTCCAGCTGGCTGCTCTGCTTCCCGTCATCAAACACCTTCACCCGGTGGGCACGGAACTGGGAGCCACCCAGGTCAACAGCCAGGAAGTCACCCTTCTCTGCAACACAAGCGGGCAACCATCACCGGCGATGGCCGAGAAGCACGGTCCAACTGCCTCACCATGGCCAGAGGCTCTCCTGCCCCAGAACAGCAGGTCCTTACCCTATGGGCCTCGGGGCGTCACCAGGAAGGCTGAGAGCTGGCAACCCTAAGACACGTAGGTCCCTCCTGTTAGCTACTACGTGACAGCTAATTTCATGTTTATTTAGCAGTTTGGTCTTGCCTACCCTGCTGCTTCCACAGCAGCACGTTTTCAAGCTGCAGAGGGATAAGTTTCTCAGCAAGACAAGCCTCAGCACAACTGCAAAGCCAACCAGGGCACACAGGAGCTACAAAACAGTACACCTGAAATGTGGGGAAGCTGGAGTTTGAGAGCATTACCTACATCTAGCAAAGGATGTAGCATCTGCAGTCGCGTGTTAAGACTTGGCCCTAGTGCAGAAGTCAACTTCCAAGGTGGGGGCAAGACTAATTTGCCACCCAAAGTCGACCACCACAATCATTTCCAAATGCCTTTAGGTGTTTCTGTAAACGCACCGTTCTGTTCCTCAGTCAGCAGCACTCTCAGCTCAAGTGTGTTCTCCTACAGCAGGAGACCTTCAGATGGAAGGACAGTCTGGCCTCTCTCACCACTGCAATAAAACAATTACCTATCCCATGCACAGAAGGCCCTTCCCGAAAGGAAAATGCAGTGGTATGTGCATAGCCCTGCGTGATCTTTGTTCCACAGTCCAAACACCTGACTAAATTTTATCAAATCTGGCCCTGAAAGGGAAGGAAGCAGGAAATTCTACCTGTAATACAATGGTCAGCTATCACAAAGGTGAGGAGGTAAATTGGGTTACGCAGTAAACTTTGACGTTATTAAACCATTAATCCTTAAATGATTAAAAACTGATGATGCTCCATATGGGTCACTTCAGGTAGCACCACTGAGGGCACTGAAAAATCTGAAAGTTCATTGCTGTTGCCAGTGGGAAAATCTAGCCAAGCTTGAGGTGTTCAAGCCTGCTGGAAGTATTGTCTGGAAACAAAATAACCAATAAGGATTTTGCAAGAGAACAAAAATAGAAAAATCAATGTGTTACTTAAAATAGGCAGCATGTCAACAAGACATAGCCCAGCTTGACTCTGCAGCACGTCCTTGACACAGTGGAAAGGTCCTGCAGGCCAGGAGAGCGTTGTCTAAAGTTGACCTTAAGGAACATGAAGTCTTGCAACAGAGATGGCACTACATGCAGTTTTCCAAGTTTCCCAGCCGCCGGGGCTCCCTGCTATTTCAGGACTGGGTCAGTGGCATGCGAGACCTCAGGACTAGTGACAGGCACCAAGATAGCAAACATTAAGCAATATTTCTTTTTCTTTGATGAAGGCAGCAGCAAAAGGAAGAGTGCCCACTTCCAGGCAGGCAGTTTGAGAGGACCGTGTGTAATATCTCAGACATCCCTCATTTCAAGGGGCCAGCCTCCAAATGTTCCCTATATGCCATTGAAGTCATTATTTCTCATTTGTTGTAGGAAAGATTACCTTCAGAAGGAAGAAAGTCCTGTGGAAATGAGGTAAAAGCAAACATTTCTCTTAAGTTTTCTGCACATCTGTTACACACCGAGTCCTGACCCAGGCCAGACAAAGAGTCCTGCACAAATGTATGGACTTGGTTAAACCTGGGACAATTTTCCATCACCCCGCACTGCTGGGAGCCAGTGGAGCCAGGAGAGTTATTTTGGAAGTGCATACTTCTCCAAACACGATGGGCTGTTAGATCCTACCTCAGCTGGCATCCCCCCAGAGGACACCTCCCTGTTTTTAGTCTCAGGGGGAACTGGAACCAAGGATCCTGCTGCTGAAGCAGAGCTGGCTTCTTCTGGCAGACCCCATCCAGAAGTATATATTCCCAGTGCAAAAGGCAAGGAAGGACAGGAGGAGATCGCTTTTCGGGGCAACAGAGAAAGCAGCGCAGACTTTGCTGCCAGAAGCTGAGAGAGGATCACAGCTCTGAGAACAAAATGCTGCCCTTTTGCAGTCTGAGGGGTTTGACTGCAGGCCCACGAAGGCCAAGGCCAGGGCATTGCCCCCATCCCACCTGCAGCACAGTGCACTGCAGGGTCTGGGCTGTAGAGGCTGCCCTTGCCGTGCCCAGCCGCTCCTGCCGCAAGGTCTGCACTGGGTGCAGCCACGTCTGCGGAGGAAAGAGGCTGCTTTCTGGGCACTTAGTAGGTCTTCTCCTCAAACAAGCAGCAGTAGGTCAGAATCCACCTGGTGCAGGGAAAAGAAACGCTGCCAGCGCTCCCCTAAGCTGCTGTCCCCTCAATACACACTTGCTTTCTCAACATGAGGTAGGCAGCAGCCCAGGGCTGCTGTCTGCCCTGTATCTTTGCTGTCCTTGGGTACTGGCAGCAACCCATCATCTTGCCAAGCCAGCGCTGCTGCTGCGGCACAGGGGGAATCATAGAATCATAGAATCATTATGATTGGAAAGGACCTCCAGGGTCATCAAGTCCAACCTTTGTCCTAGCATTTCTCAACCACTACACCATATCCTCAAGCGCCACATCTATTCCTTCTTTGTACACCTCCAGGGATGGTGACTCCACCACCTCCCTGGGCAGCCTGTTCCAGTGACTAACCACCCTCTCAGTGAAGAATTTCCTCCTAATATCTAATCTAAACTTCCCCTGACGCAACTTTAGTCCATTCCCCCTCGTCCTATCATTACTAATTTGAGAGAAGAGACCAACAGCAGCCTCTCTACAACCTCCTTTTAGGTAGTTGTAGAGGGCAATAAGGTCTCCTCTCAGCCTCCTCTTCTCCAGACTAAACAAACCCAGTACCCTCAGATGCTCTGCATAGGGCATGCTTTCCAGCCCTTCCACCAGCTTTGCTGCCCTCCTCTGCACTCGCTCCAGCCCCTCGATGTCCCTCCTGTGCTGTGGTGACCAAAACTGGACACAGTGCTCAAGGTGCGGTCTCACAAGTGCCGAGTACAGGGCTACGATCCCCTCCCTACTCCTACTGGTCACACCGTTTCTGATCCAGGCCAGGATGCCATTGGCCTTCTTGGCCCCCTGGGCACACTGCTGGCTCATGTTCAGCGGCTGTTGACCAACACCCCCAGGTCCTTTTCCCCAGGCAGCTCTCCAGCCACTGCTCCCCAAGCCTGGAGCGTTGCTGGGGGTTGTTGTGACCCAAGTGCATGACCCGGCACTTGGCTTTGTTAAACTCAGGGAACTCACCTGAGCCGTCGGGAAGCGAGCGCACGAACGACGGCAGCATTTTCACTGTTGCCGTGGGGTTCGTGTCTCTCCCCAGGCCCTTCACCATCTCGGCCTGGAAGCGAGACATCACGTCCAGCAAGACGTCATCAGAGAGACGCATGTGATACAGGTACCTGTCAACCTGGAACGACGAAAGGTGTTATTCAGCAGCAGCTTTTACACTACAGAAGGACTCCCCAACGTCTCCCGGGGAGGCTTCCTTTGCCTCTGCAAGCAGAGAACATGCAGGAACTTCCTAGCCACTCACACTAGTCCTCTAACCATGAGGAGTGCAGTTTGGCCCAAAGGATCTGAAAATCTGGAACTCAAATTCCAGCAGGACCCCTGCATTATGCTGGAGGAGAGTCCCCATGCTCATTCCCACCCACTTTACAGATGTGAGGCTAAACAGATCACAGGGAGACAAAAGAATTCCTTTGAGGGTGACCATACCACCTACACAAAACACACCTCTCTGATGCTACAAGTTCATTTTGACCTCAGCACCTAAAGTCCCATGGCCATCAGTGGAAGCTCTGGGACATCACCAGAACATTTACTCTTACAAAAACTTTGTTTTGAAAATGTTTAACGCAGCCTTGGTGAGCTACTGTCAAAAGGTTAGCCACCCTTTCTGATGGCTCCAGAACTTGCCCATGAGACTTGCTTCAGCCCCTGACAAGCTGTTTTCACACCATCCTCTCCTCCTATACATGTAATGAACTAGAAATACACAGTATCTTATGCTGGTGAGGATTTGACCTCTCTGAGTCAGGTCCAGAATATGCTATCGGTACCCAAGCGTGTCAGCCACAACCTGAAAACATCTATTCAGCTACTGCTTCACTCCACAGACAATCAGCTTTGTTGGCATGCCAGGCTGGAGCTCAAAGCCTTTTTCTCACTCCAGCTCTGGCCACCATTCTTTTGTGATTCTGGGATTACATCTAAAACTCATTTTTGGGTGCAACCAATATCCTTCCTTAAGGGTCTATAACTTGCAGCATACATCAAAATAAAAGGCAGTTGAATTTAAAGGGAATCAAAAGAATCTACGAATTAGCAGACACTCAATTCAGATAAAGTGGTAGGTAGAGAAGCTGTAATCAGTGTTGCTGTACAGCTGGATTAGGACAAAATTTGAGATTTTCTTCTTCAGGACCACACACTGCTTGGATTGACATTTACATAGTACAGACACTCAGCTCTTGCACCACGGGCTACACTATTAGGCTGCTTTTTCTCCTCAGACACTCAGCTCTTGCACCATGGGCTACACTATTAGGCTGCTTTTTCTCCTCAGAGCACTTCATGTGTCCCATTTACATAGGGAGGTCTTGGGGATTGGGAGAACATGCACAAAACAGGCCCCACTGGCAACAAGGCAGGATTTAAAAGGCAGCATTGTTTAAACAGGGGAAAAAGCAGGTTGTAAATAAACTGGCCTCCTGTGCAAATTGGCCTGGCCACCTATTAACGAGGCACAAACTAATGACCTATTCACAGTCCCATTTTAAACTGGTGGTCAGCAATGACCCACCTGAAAGAGCCAGGACCCTGAAAGTCAGTCCAGCACTTACCTAACAGCAAAATATACACACACAAGAGAAGAAAGTCTTGAACTACGTGATGCAATTGGTGAGAGGCAGCAGCTGCCTTTGGATGCAGCTGTGCCTTGAAAAGGCCATTATTTAGATCTTTCTTTGCAGCCCTCATCTGCACAATCCCTTGATTTCCTCCAAGGCTTTTCTGAGGCCCCATCACTGTGTAGGAGCCACTATCCCAGCCCAAGCACCAGCACTGCTATTTTAGGTATAACAAAAAGAAAGAAAAAAAAAAAGACTGGAGACACACAGCACTCATGCACTCTCATACAGATCCAAACAACCTTGTGACAGAAGTCCCCGTGGGGGAAAAAAAACCTACATGGTAATAAAAATGCTGGTGTCTGTTTGCAGACAGTGCTGCTCTCCATAGAAATTGCATTCCCCACCCTGCTTATCTATAAGCGCAGGAGATGGTGCTCTCCTAGGAGCTAGATAAGGCCAAGCCCTGGACACCTACCACCTCTCCAGCCTGATTTACAACCAGAGCAAGGGCCTGCTCACAGACCACTTGCTTGGGAATGCTTGAATGGCCATCCAGGCCTCACAACACCAAACTCTGCCTCGCTGTCTCCCTCCCGTCCTACAAAGACAGTCCTTGTGTTCAAGTGTCTTGCTTCAGTTATGGAAACAGCACTGTTCTCATGGCAGGGAGGCTCTTGCTCTTACTGCCAGAGAGCAAATAAGCCCGGGGAGGGGGAGGTGGGAAGTCATTTCTTGCTTCTCATCAGGGAGAAATTAACTGCTGTGGTTTCTTGCCATGAGGCAGGGCTAGTTTGAACCCAGCAGAAAGTGTGGGGTTTTGTTTTTTGGTTTTTTAATGGTTTTGCCAGAATTCCCCTGCCCTCTCCTCTCCACTGTCCTCATTTCAGGGAAGTCCTCCCTTAACTACACTCTGGATGTTTCTCTCCGCCCAAGCAGTGTTCCACAAGTCTCTTCCTTTCTCAGTAAAAAGTGAGAAGAGATAGTGCTGTCTAGGTAAGACACCTCAGATCAGATCCGCACACAAGGAAAGGGCATTGGTGTCCCCTTCTGATCAAATTAAACCCTGGGGATAAAGGGGCTGTGACTGAGAGACAGAGTCAGAGACATCTGACTGTTGAGATGGCAGGACATCTCTTGGATTCTCCTCTAGAAGGCAGTTAGTGGAAGAATCTTCCCCTAAGAACAAGGCACTTCATGTTTAATCAAGGGTACAGAGAAGACAACCTAGTGTTGCTCGCTTTGCTGACTGATGAGCTCAGCAGTGCAGAAGGACCTACCCACCGGGACCTTGGATCTCCTGCACTGCCCCACTTCTGCAGACTGCCCCGCCTCCAGCTGCCTGCAAAACAAGAGGACAGAGCCTGGCAGCAACAGACACCAGAAAGCAGAACGGAGATGCCAGGAGAACAGAGGACCTGCAGTGGACATGTCTAAAAACCAGAGGACCTCTGACCCAAGAAGCTTACAGGCCCCACGTGGTCTTATGACGGAGAGACAAAAACCCGTTGCAGCACAGCCATGGAAGCAGATTAGGGAAAAGCAATCATTAGGCAGCTTCCTCCCAGTACCGATGGCTTCAGGTCTGGGCCATCTTGAGCTCTCCCAACTGTAATTAAAGGTCACGTCCAAAAATATGAGAGTCATCAGCCAGGTTTGAACAACCAGAGAGGAGAGACAGGCACTTCTCCCACACCAACACTAGTTGGTACTGTCTTCTGAGCCCCAGAAGATCTGGCCCAAGACCCCAGGATTCTTCCCTACACCTGCTACAATGTGACTGATTCCTACTCTGCTTCAGAAATCCCATCCTTCACGCTACACTTGCAAAGTGACTCAGCAAGAGGTTCCTTTCTGCTCTCTGGACTACGCCACACCATGCCAGATAAAGTTTGAGCACCACTTTTCTTTGCTGAAGATCATTTTTCTCCATTACTGGAAGAGAACTTATAACTGTGCAGGGAAAAGCACTAACCACACCTATTTTCATCCTCGTCAGGTGGTTTAGGGTCCAAATACTTCTCACCCCATTTTGCTGTATGGCTTTAGCAGGTAACACCATTATCTGGTCTGCATTACACACTGCAGACCCCACTGTATCTGAGTAACACAGCTCTCGAAATAGGAATCAGCTAATGCTGCCTCTTACCTTTTTTATTTGATCCTCTTTTAGCTTTGTGAAATGGAAAGCTAGCAAGTGGACGGCAAACATTTTCTCGAAGCAGATGGATGAGTCAGTAGGGACAGAGCTGCTGGGAGTACCTCCAAAGCGACAGGTCTTTATTCACAAAGTTGGAGCTAGAGAAACTTCAGCTGAGGCATTTCCCCCAGGGTGAGATAGTGGAGTTCCTGGGAAATTGAGTCCAGAAATAAATCCATCCGGCGTGATCGGTTCAATGATTAAACTTCTGTCTCTTTGTATCACCCCCCCCACATCAACCCGAAGTCCCTCCCTCCACGGCTACAGACTTCATTGTGGCGGAGCAGGCACCTGGAGAGCTGCCAAGCTGAAGGGGGGAAAACTCGATTTAGCTCCTGCCCCACTTGGGGGATGGTTACCGCAAGGCAACGCAGTTGCTACGCAGCCTGCCCGGCTTCGCTCCGCTTCCTTCCCGGGGGGCCGACAAGCTCCCGCCGGCACCGCGCGCAACGGGGCGCTGCGGATGAGCTGGAAAGTTAGACCGCTTCAGGAGGTTCCTTCCCGCTGCTCGCTGCTCCCACTCGCGAGGCGAGCTTTCTGCGTGACTTCACCCCGCTCCGGCTCCGCACAGCGCGCCCTTATCTGCTGCTTTCTTCCAAGCAAGCTTCGGCCGCGGAGAGAGCCAGGCAGCCCCCTGCCCCCGCTGGAAGGCCTCTTGCGCAGTCCCCAGCGGAGAGCTTTCCTGCTGATTATTCCCCCTTCGCCCCTCCTGAAGATTAAAGTTTCAGACCAGTGCAGATCCTCAGGACTGCAGAACCTGTGGAGGTCACAAATCCACCTGGCAGGCAACAGAAAGCCTCGCTTGATAACCGCCTTTGAACGGCTCCAGAGAGCGCCCACGGGAAGAGCAGCCTCCTTACAGCAGCAGAGCTGAATCCAGCACACAGCAGCTACTCTCAAAACTTCCCTCTGAGTACACAAGGGTTTCCAGGATTTTGTCATTCTATCAAGTGTGGACTACGGAAACATTATCCAAAGGAATCTGGGTGAAATGTTGACACAAAAAAAAAAAAAAAAGAAAAAAAAAAACCCAAGGGCAGGGTGGGGGTTGGTGTGGGGGCATTCTCCCAAGGCAATTAGAGGCTCATTCTCAAACCACACATACACTCAGTGTGTTTCCCCCCAGTCTTCCAGCTGGAACTGAGCACGCTTACTGCACCGGCAGACAATTGCCACCCAGAATTCTGCAGAACAGGATTAAAAGTGAAAATCATTTTGATAAATTAGAAAAACAGCCTCAGGGCAGGAGGAGAAGAGAGACATAGAAAGTGGGGAGGGGTGCCAGTAATGGAAGGAAACATCAAGAGCTACTGAGCAGAAGTAGAAAATTGTCTGCACAGATCCAGTCTCAGCAGAAAAGGATCTCAGGCTGTATCAATCCATAGCCTAAAGTGGACACAACAACCTTATGCTCTCAGAAAAAAGTAACGATAGATCATCATGCTGGGCTTTAAAAACAGGAATATAATCCACAGACACACAAAATAATACTCTATACTCAGCATCAGTTTCAGGAAGAGGATTCTGCCTGGTTCTAGCAGCTACAGCACGTCAAGAAGGCGTGGATCAGAAGGAGACAGCTCTGCTGAACATCAGGAGAAGTCACACGTTACATTTTTTCAGCCTCTGATCACGAGGAAAGACTGAGAGCTGAGAGAGGGTAAGGGAACTCCCTCTACAGAGGAGGATTACACAGGACCTCTACTAGGAAAGGTTGAGATCATTTTTTTTCATTTTGGTTTTTTCCCCCTCCTTCATCAAGGATGAGCTCTGGACCCTGGGAGATCCCATCAGCTCTATTTATTTTCCACTATTCTAGAACAAGAATAAAGCAGACAGAGTGGCTGAACAGTCCATAAATAGGGCTCGTTCTAAAATTAGGCCTTTGATCTTGAAGAGAAAGGCAGAAAAGAAGAAAAAAGCCACACTACCAGCCAGAAAGCACGGTTCACTTCTCCTGCATTCATCTTTTAATAACTGCTGGCTCGTTAAGTCAGACACTGATTCCCAGAGGGACTGTCTCTTTCCTCATTGTTTACCCATGCCATCCGAGTCACAACCCCTCCGGCCAGCAAAATTGAAAACATCACCTTTCAAGCTCCATCCCACTTTGATCCAGAGCTCATTGTGTCTGTAATACAGTAGATTTATTTTTCATTCTCTCTTTTCTTTCTTTCTCTAACGGATGCCACTGGAAAAGGGTCTCAAAGATCTAAATGTTACTAAACTGGCAGCAAGCTCTGTTAAATACCTGACGTGTCAGAATCGCTGCGTAACTTGTTCGCTTAACCCCGGTGCATCCCAGCTCCAGGCAAGCCGTTGTGCAAGAGAAGACAAGACATGATCTCATTTCCACACAGACAGGGGTTCAACACACTGAGGGCCCAATACCAAAATATGTTACATCCATATTGTATGTACTCCCAGCAGCTCCAACCACACGCAGCTTGAAGGCTCGAGGCAATGTTGTTTTTTCCCTTTGTTAGAGATGCACCCAATCCAAGTCAGTCACAAACCCTCGCTTCCCCATTCGCAAGGGCCACCAAGACTTCAGAGTTTTAATAATACTCTGCTTTCTTCTGCAGTTCTGCTGCCAAACCCTGTCTCAAGGGACAATGGGGAATCCTGCAGACCCTGGTGCTCACACAGCCCATCTGCCTCCCACAGCCTTGCAGCCAAAGGTCTACAGATCAAAGGAACTCACAGCTACTATGGGGAAATTCAGATAAACGCCCGAGTGCATCAGCTGAAACATGCACCAGCTACCTCCAGAAGGAGGTACCATATTAGTAAGCACTTTATTGCTGGAGAAACACATCTGTCTTTGGTGAGGTATCAGGCAGTGGCAATACTGGCTACGGAGTTTGGCACACAGGTTAAGGAGATGACAGTGGACAAGGCTAGAAATGAGTCACGAGGAGAAATCATTCATTGTTGCAGCTTATGCTTCCAACCCTTAGAACACATTTCCCCTTCCAGTAGCATCAGCTTTGTTCTCCATTGTTCTCTACAACTCAGAACCGAAAGGGGTCCTTGCATTCGTCCTGCACATGCCCCTCCTAGGGCAACATTAGGCTGCAAACTCAGGCAGCACACCTGAGGGGACAGACTGGAAAATCCACTACAGACAGACACTATTTACAAGTGATGGTGACAGCAGAGACAGGATTAAGAGAAAGAAGGCTTAAGAGAAAGAAGGCTTAAGAGAAAGAAGGCTCTTACCAAGTAGTACTCTTACAATCAGCAGTTTACAGTTGAATCATAAAAAATACACACATACCAAAAAAAAACCCAACAACAAAAAACCATTAAAAAAAAACCCAAAAAAAAAAAAAAAAAAAAAAAAATTGAAATCAATACACTTCCAAACATCTGTAACTTGAATGCCTGAAATTAATCTGGAAATCTGAACCACAAAATAAACAGTTCTGCAAATACAATTACTAGATCAAGTGAATAACATCATTGATATTCAAAAAGAAAAACATTCAGCACATCCCCACAAAGAAGAGCAAGAGGCTCTCGATCCTCCCCCAGGGGCTTGGTGGCCCAGGGCACGTGAAAAATGCGCAGCTGGCATAGCTCTGCACCACAGCAGTCCAGGCTGTGCCACATGGGACCAATCTGGTAGCCATTCTAATGGGAGTCAATGACAGCCACACCATTAGCCCCGGAGAAAAGAAAACTTTTTTTCTGAAAAGTCAGCCTGGAAACGCCTGAATAAACTTCAGAGCTCTTAAAACAGTTACTATGGAGTCACTATGGAAACAAGCAATGAGTTAAGCCAAGTGCTAATCTCAGCAAAATACAAAAAAAGAATGCTTGTAGTCATTTAGCCTCCTTACTGCAAGGCTTGCTGCTCAAATACAAGGCTGGCTTATACCCCAAAGCCCCAGCCACTATTTCCTTGCTCAAAAATCTACACTAGTATGCAGCTTAGCACACAATTAAAGGATAAATTTATCAAAACAGGCTGGAAGCAAAAGTACAGTAGCAACGTGGGTCTCCAGCAACCCAACACCACACACACACGGGAAAAGAGAGGAGTCATCCTTGCACAAGGGTGGTTTTAAGCAGTGGTTTGTGGATTCAGCAAGGAGTTAGCAGCCCAGGAGGTCAGCGGGCAAACACATGCTGTCAAAACCCGTCTGCGGGCTTGAGCCAGGCTGCCGAGTGCCGGACGCGAGGAGGCAACCGATAGCGCTCCATCGTGCAATCCGCATCACGCGAGCTATTTGAGGAGTACCAAATGGAATACATTTGTAAGGGTTAATCCCAAGCTCACATTCTGTTCAAGTCATGTTGCTGTTAAGCAGAGGCTGTCGGGACTCTGGGGAAAAAAAAAAAGCAGAATTATTCATCCGTAAAGCAGAAAAATCGTGACATTCGCAAGGCCGCTGCCACACACACACACAGCTGCTTTGTTCGTCGTGGGGAAGGAAAGAAAGACGGGATTTGCAGGAAAAGGACTGGAAACTTTCCCTTCCCACCAGTCCGGTCTTGAAATCAGCAGGAGACCATGTGGACCAGAAACATTTGATGCACTGCCTGCTTTTTAGTAAAGAATGTGGAAATAATACATGAAATACACAGAAAACAACTGTTAAAAACATTATTCCAACTGCTGCAGACTTGTTCCTGAACAGCAATTTAAAGGATTGATAGGAGGAAGCAAAGGAGATTCAGAGCAAGCTTTCAATTTGCAGAAATGCACATAGTTGATCATTTTAGAAAGTCAGGTATCTGACACAGTGAAATTCAGCTTGGCTTGTACAAGTATCTCAACACTGACACAAGCAGGGTCTGCAGACTCACATATAACCAAGCCCAGAAATAGGGTTGCTGCAGCATTGATCCCCTCCGGCAGCCCCAGCAGCATGTCTTAGTGCTGAACCCCATTCCTGTGAACACACAGCATTTTCATTTGCTGCTTCTTTCCACTCCAATGAAAAGCATACCTTAGATTTGCTCCAAATGATGGAGCATCTGCATGTATGCAAAAGAGCCTCGTGGTGCGCTGCTTTAAACATTGTTCAGTGACACTGCATTGGGGGAAAAAAAGTCCTTTTCTCAAGAAATTAGTTCCAACAAATTAAAACTTCCTCCAGGTGGTAAGCACCTAACTTTTACAGCTTACAATAGCCACAATAAAACAGGTATGTGGAAATACTTCTTGCATAAATATCATCCCACAAGCTGTTACTTAAACTATAAGCTGTTTTGTGAGCTTAAGTAAAGTATTGTACATCCCCTCTCAAAATTCAGATATGTTCTGGTTTGAGTGAAAACAGAACCAATTCTGTCAAGTGGTTTTACTTTTCAGCTCAGTTCTTCTAACTGCACTGTTTGAAGTCAGCAGCCTGTTCTCACAGGCAGTGTCTGCTCCAACAGTGCTAACACCCCATGTTTAGAGTTACTGCCAAGGGTTGGTGTGCAGACCAAGGCCACTGCTGGATCTTGTGCACAACGTTGAGGGTGCAGAAAGTGAAAGGCTGCACCTGTAGGAAGGAGCAGACAGGACGGGTGACCCTAAAGTGACCAACGAGGGATTCCAGAGGCCTCTGTCCGTTCTGCCTTCGATCCGGTCTGTGTGCTCCTGACCCCGGTACCAGAATCCAGCTCCTGAACACAGCTCCCGGCTGCTGCGGGGCCCAGGCTGGGACTGCCCTGGTGCCTGCTCCACAGCATCAGTGGTGACAGTGATGGAATTACCATCAGGGGGGTTGGGTTCCATACTGGTTTTGTATATATTTGTATATATTCCATTTTTATTATTCTTTTAATTTTCATTAAAGCTGTTCTAGTTTCCTTCTCTAATGGCTCAGTCTCTCTCCCTTGTTCCCGTTCTCTTCCCCTGTGGGGAGGGAGGGGGGTTAACAGAGAGCATCTGTTGTAGGTCTAAGGGTCCACCCTGACCCTAAACTGTGACAAAATACCACAAACTGGCAAGATCCATAAAGTGCAACAGAACAGAAAAATGTGCATGAAACGGAGTTAGGAAAGTCATGGGGAAACAGACATCTGAATTTCTCAAAAATAAAGAAATTATACCTGTGCTTCTAACATCTCCTCCCCCACTCCCCCCCCAGCCCCCACAGAAAAAAAAAAAAAAATCATTATCCAATTTTTTTTTTTTTTGCTCCCCCTAAACTTTGCCTGAAACAATGTGATGAGCTTTTCATAGGAGAAAAAAATACAATTTAAACAGCAAGGACAGATTTTACTTTTGTTTGGTAATACCTTTCAGCTGACAGAACCTCAAAAATTCCTGTGGCCAGAACTTCATCATTGCCCAACACGTTAATGCGAATGCTTTTCACCTCCTTCCACATTTTCACAGGATACAAAGGTTACAGGTGGGTGCCTCCTATCACCATTCTGACCCAGCTTCCTACCAGGTTGCTCATTACTTGTTTGCTATCTGTTAAACTCTGCCCTTTGGGAAGGGATAGAATGAGTAGCTAATTCATTACTAGTGAAATATCTGACGTTTATTAGAAATGTGAGGCTATCTTGAAAGAAGACATCAAGTTCTAGTTTTCACATAGCAGCAGATGGTACACTTATGCTGAACACCGTGACTGAAAAAAGTGTACAGCTGACTGGTGTAAGCAAACCTACATCCTCTGAGATGGTAAGAGTCCATTTCTCAGAGTGCTTCATCTAACTGGTCACAGGAGAAGGAAAAACATCAAGGAGCTGCAGTAGTGTAAACATGAAATGCCAAAAAAAGTTATTAAAATAGTATTTTATTTTAGGAATAAAAACTAAGCAGAATTAGGACATGGTTCTATTTTTTCTTTCTCCCCGTTTCCTTTGAACTATTCTGATCATCTCTTTTTGAACCAAGGCCATATCTACCATTCCTGTGCTGATCCTGCCACTCACTCTCCAGCTGTCTCAGCATCTCTTGTGTTAGAAGTCCTTCACGCAGCAACCTGTTGGCAAGTGAGCCACGTCCATGGCTCTTCAGATCCTCCTGCCTTGCAGCAGACCGATAGGCTTTCAAGTTCTTTGCTCTTCTATCTCCTGGAACATCCACTGCAATAGAGAGTGCCTCGGTGGGTTTTGCACCGTAACGGTCTGAAACCATCCTGACGTCCCTCTTAGTCCTTGAAAGAGGAGAGTCTTCTGACACAACTTCTGCTGTGCCAGGAGCAGCTGCAGATTGTGAAGCTCGGATCAGCTTTGTGATGTTGCAGACACCAACTTGGATGATGTTGTCTAGTTTTTTCTGAATATCCCTTACAAGGCCAGCATCAGGGAACATATCCATGAAGCGGTAACTGAAGAGAGGCAAAACCACAAAAAATTAAACCTTTTTACTGAAGGACTGGGACAAGAATGAGACACATGCTATTTAAAATAAAAATAAATTATCATTACGTGTCGCATGGAAAGGCCATCATATTTTAAGTGGTATTTCAGCTGTTCCAGTCCAGGATCACCTTGTTTCTAACTTTCTCTCCCTGTCAGTCACAAACTGTTTTCTGCAGAAGCCACGACTTGCTCCCACAACATAACTACATCTGCATCTGTCAAGATCCTCAAAAGAGCCAAAGGAGCTCATATTGCACCACATACATATGGGCTTGAAGACATTGCTTTTCTAGGATGGTAAGTCATAAACATAAGGATAAAATAAAAATAATTTTCAAGCAAAAGGACAATACCTTAACCACAGATAGAGGTCAAAAACATCATGAACAGCTTCAAGATGTACAAGTTCTTTGATATTCTTTGGAGCGCTTAATGGCCATTTGGTGTGTCGACAGAGCCAGTCGAATGTCAGAGGCTCATTTCTACTGAACTGTCTTGCAAACTGAAAAACAAGCAGATTCAGTTAGTCAGGAAAGAAGAAATTCCAAATGAGCTAAATTCCCTTGAGTCAACATACACAGAACGCTCCAGAAAATACCTGCTTTGTTTCACACAGCCCAAATGCCACACATTCTTTTATTTAATTACTCAACATGGCAGTCACCTCTCTTTTCCAGGGGCTCATTAACACAATTTCTCCATGGGCCATGCACAGTGTTAAGCAACTACATTACAGAGCTACCCTGAAAAGCAAAACACTGAAGGCGTATGATTTCATCCAGCAAAGAGATGGACTCTGTCTTTTTTTCTTCTCCTGCTCCTATTCTGTTAATTACCTTGTTTCAGATCCTCCATGGTTGAGAAAACATGAACTGTGTTCCATGACTTAGGAAACACACTACTCACAACCCAAACATGTTACGCTGCGCTAGAAATCAGCCCTTCTGAAACCCAGACATTTCAGCTCTTTTACTAACAGATAAGCAAGTCAAGTAAGATTTGAATTTAAAATTTTCACGAGCATTGATGACTTTGAATAACTGCTTCCTAACTGGCTGATGACAGAAGGGTTTTTTTTTGCTGAGGAATGGGGCTTAAATTCACACAGGCATTCACAACAGCTTACCTCCCTCCAACATCACATTATGCCTCTCTGCACCTTCATTACTTGGGATCTGAAGGCTCAGCATTTTCTTAATGAGGCACGGGTTTTTTTAACTCTTTACATCAATCACTCAGTTTTCAAAGAACTTTATTAGCCATTTCTGCAAAGCACAGGCCTAGGATCTTTGACATGAGAGCACCACGCTGGTTTCCTTTTTACACTATTTTATTTAAAATGTTTAATGACATCTCTAAAAGGGGACAATGGGTGATATTGTCTTAGTAACGAAATTATTAATCCTGACTAAAAATTCAGCAAAATAATCACTCCAGGTGCACAGTGGAAAACAGTTCACCCAGGCCTGAAAAGTGAAATGACATCATTCCAGAGCAACTTAGAGCACTGTATTTTCTGGGGTTTACTTCTGTGTGACTGTACTGTAACACCAGAAATCCCACTTATTCCCACATCCTTTTCTTTTGTTGACAAGCTAGCACCTTGAAGAAGCGGTATCTTGGGTTTTAAGGACTACTTTCAGACACACCATAGTGCAAAGCTTAGCAATGCACAAGTGACTACGTAACACAATTATGATCTTTCCCAGTTCAAACATCACCTGCAAGGCAGTCAGGAGGATTCTGAGGCACACAGCATTTGGGCTAAACTATTTAGCATTGGCTAAACTATCCAAACTTTAATTTATATCACAAAATGAGAATCAGTTCTCAGAAATTAAAAGCTTTGGCCAATAAAAATGGTGAGGAATGCAATTTTTAAAAACTAAAAATTATATATATATATATATCTCCATCTATTTTGTATTACTACCTGTGAGCAATTTAAGAATGTTCTCAAATGATCTGATGACAAAACCCACAATAAATATAGCAGCTGGATACAGTCTCAATGCACCGAGACCCACTCGCTCCAATACAAGTATTGGGAGGTTTTTGAGGAAAAAAATAACTAACCTTCAACAATGTGGTACAGACAAAAGGCTCTTTTCTGTTCAAGGGTGCAGTGCAGAAGACGTATCGTGATCGCAAATTTAGTGGAATGTGCTGAATCATATCTGCCAGAAATTTAAAGTCATCGATATTGCAGACAAAGTAAAGCCCGTCCACTTGTGAGAGACTCACAAAAATATCCTGTGAAAATAGAAACAAATGAAGAGGACATTATTACAGAAAAGGTTGTTAAACTTTGTGTTACCAAACTGGAAAAAAATGATTTGGTGCCTCAAAGGCAAGTTATACTGAAAGAACAATCAAAAAAATATCAAAATGGACAAAATTTCAGACCCCAAAATTATTTCTCTAGTGTGACTCTTTGAAAGCTTTTTTAAAAAAAGATCTTTAAAAAGACCATTGTGCTTCTTAATTAAATATGCAACTGAATACTTAAGAGATTGATAACATGGTGTTTGTTTTTTTTTTTAATCTTAGTACTTCCATGCTAGCCCAAAAAATCTCAATAACAACAACATTTTAAAGATGTACTGTTACTCTAAGAGCCTAAGTCTTCTGGAAGGTCTCCAACTGTAACCTTTTACCTCAAGGTTAGAAATCATAACACTTTGCTATGTAGCAACACATCAGCAGAGAACAGTAATACGCATTTAAAACCATGGAATCTGTTGAAGAGTTTCTCAGTGTACTAAAAATGGTCATGCTATTTTTTAAATATAGCATTGGAAGCTTAATTTCTAGTTTAAAAGGTTCAGGCACTTCCAAATATTCTACTATCCAGCTAATGATAAGATCAAATGGATCCCACAAAATCTGTATTCTCAAAGTTAAACAGATAATGTTTTAGTTTAGTTAGTGTTTAAAGTCCACAGAAGCAGGAAAAAAACCCCAAACAACAAATAGCTCTCAGAGGTAGAGAAGTCTGACATAAGCAGCCCAATTTCCCAGGAATTTTCACATAAATTTATCAAAATTTCCATCTCTGACATTTTCAGTCTTAGACCAAAAAGCCTATATTTAAAATACAGGAAAAGTGAAATGAAATGTTTTTGCACACTTCTCAAGATGTCTAAACATATTTACACACTTGCAACAGCTTTCAGGTTTATTGTAACACAGACAAGTTAAGCATTCTAAAGTATTTGCAGTCACTGCTGTGGTAGAGAGAAGAATCCAACTGATAACAGATACACACAAGGCTGACTGTTAGGTTCCTGAAGGGCATGCTCTTACATAAGCAATGCTTAATTTTTAAAGCAGAAATTAGTCTTTTGATCATTCTTACAATTAGATTGGATAGAGTGGCATCAGGGAGATGATAAGCAAACATTTCTATCTGCTCAGGCGTAGGGTGTAGGCCAGCTGCCTAAAGGGGAAAATAAAGAAAAGAAAATCCATCAATTCTCAGTATTGTTCTTAAGTTAGCACATCACAAAGAAATTCCAGAAAGACAAAATGCAAGAAACCAATGTACCCTACAGAATTCACTTTATTTAGCACACTTATCTGGAAATTAAGAACTTTTGTGTTTTAGCTTTTAATGCTTAAAAGAACAGCTTCAATATAAATGAAATATTGCAAATGGCCAATATATTCAAACTCACTCTGGTGTGGCACAATCCATTTTTATTTCCTAAATTGTAAATAAACACAAGGAAAAATAATTTGGGATCAGAACACAGTAAAACAGCTCCAGAGCACAACTCTAGAAATCGGATATTGAGTCTCTCACCTTCACAGGGCGCACAGACTCATTCAAAATTTCCTTCAGCTGCACAAGGTCCTCACGATGCATTGTAGTGACTTCTCCTTCTTTGAAGGACGAGCCATAACGCCCAGCTCTGCCTGCAATTTGTAGGGCCTGAGAGGTTGTAATGGAGTCTATTTCCTTTTCTCCCTTCTCATTGATAGTTGGCTTTACTATAGAGTTAAAAATTATTCTTCTTATACACCTGAAATATTTGAACAAAACCAAAGAGGAATCCCTTTTTGCAAATTATTTCCAATATACAACCTACTACAGAAGAAGTAAAATCTTTTCTATTTTTTTAGCTTTTTTCCCTCTATACATCAGAGGACCACAGATTCTACTTATGGACACACTATATTCAGAAGGGCAGCATAAGACTATTGGTTAGTTGCAGGAGAATCATCATCCCTACACTCATCAGTTGTGTTCTGATAGGGCCCCATCCCATCAATCATCATCTGCCTCGGTTGTTTACAGCAATGTGACTGCATTGCCTTCAGCAACAGAATACATCTGAAACTGGACTGCACCCGAATGTTTCAGAAATGCAAGAGACTGACAGACTGACAACCTAGAACATATGGCTCCAGTGGATCAGAAGGATCTTAACAGTGCCTACTACCACACAGAGTTAGGCCAAGCGAGCCACTTAATTCTTTAAATCAGTTTTAAAAATAAGATTTAGTTCTACCCAGTGAAATTGATCCCTACTTCAGAATTAAAATGTATGTACTGTGTTATCTACACATCGCCAAATATCTACCCTGATTTGACTGATTTGTCAGACTGGGAAACACAAGTGAATAAATTAATGCAGGTAGCACACCTGCCAAACAAACCCCAACCAAATAAACAAACAAACAAAAAAATCATACCATAACCTGCTCCAAGTACTTACAAATTGAGTCCCATTCCAATTGCATCTGTAGCAACTAAAATTTTGCATGGATCATTAGGATCATTGAATTTCTTTGCCTGTTCAAGTTTTGTTCCTAAAACAGAATGAAAAAAACACTTACATAGCAAACTCTTCTTACAAAACAAAGTCAATTATCACTAAGCCTGATGCCTTGTTAATAGGCTAGAAAAAAAACCCACAAGTTTGGTATGTGATTGGTATTTGGCTGTTGTTGGGGGAAGGGGGCAGGAGGGATTTAAATCATTCTCACAGTTGTGGCTCCTTTAATTACATCTATCTGAAGACCAATATTAAGAACATAATCAAGGTCTAATCCCAAGATTAAAAGACCAGTAAACACAAATTGATGACTTTCTCTAACTATATATATAGATGCAAAACTAGGAAAACCTGTACTGCTTCATTTTAAAAGTTTTTCTAAGAAAGCAGCAAGAAGCAGAACGTTCCCTTAGGAAAAAAAAAAAGGAAGGGTGCTTCACCTGGTGGCAGACTGCCATATATGACAGCACATTCTAATCCTCTGGCTTCAATCTGTCGGCTGACAGAATAAATGTCATTCTTACTGAAACAGACAACGCAGTCCCCAGGACGAAGGTTGTCTAAAGATTCTAAGGCATAATCCAGCACAGTGAGAGGAGTGAGTCTCTTGTAGTTTCGGACCTAGAATCAAAGGAATTGTCAAATATGTTTTAAAATGAAAAATTCCTGTGGGATATCAGCCAGCACGGTTACTGCCACTAACGACTGTAACACTGAGGGACCTCCCACAGTCCTGAAATGATAATTACTGGGGAGAAGGTGGCATAGAACTTATGACTTCGCATACTTTCAGCACTTCCCAAGCTGAGAACTATATGGCCTTTTCAAGAAACAGAAGAACTATGCATTTTTCCACGTACACCAGATCCAGGAGTAGTAGTATACAGGCTATGTAGCAACTCTAACAAGAAATGCGAGTCTGTTTTCACTCAGTCATCTGAATGCTGTAACTGGTCCCCTTTCAGAACTGCAAGGACCACCACACATATAAAGCTACAGCTAATTCACCAGGAAATCATGCAGGATGGACGTTTGTAGGACCAAAGCTTATGTTTTCTAATACTCTTCACAAAGAAATCTACCCAAGGAAAAAAAAAAAAATTACAGTAAAGTTGGGTTTCAGAGATCTTCCTGTCACTTTCTTCTAGAGGCATTAGCTCTTCTAACTCCTTTCCTCAAAATGTGGACAATAACTACCAACAGATCCAGTCAGCAAACTTGAGAGCACTGTGCCCTCCAGGAAGAATACAGCAGTAAATAGTCTCTAAACAGCTGTAGCATTCCCTGAGTGGAACTCAGAAAAACGTTTATCGTCTTTAAGCACAACAATACCACTATAAAAATCCTACAAGCAAACAACAAGAAAAATCAAATAACCAAAGGGAAACAACCACAAAACAAACAAGAGAAACACAAACAAACAAATGAAACCAAAACAAAAATCCACAAAAGCCAAACGACTTTGTAACATCTCCTTTGGTTTACAGGAATTGAGAAACATTTTAACAAGAACTCCTCCAAGAGTAACTTTGGTCAGCAATATCCCCAAAAGACCCTAAATTTTTGCCAGGTTTCTGGGTTTTTTTCCCCTGTTTTACAGCAAGGAGAACCTGATGTTCTGTCTGCAACTTTACAGAATTAAAAAGCTTACTTCAACTTCCTCCCCTGTAGTGTACATGAGCTCTGTCACCAAGTCAATAGCAGCAGCTTCTCCACAAACGTGAATTTCTTCCGCACAGAGTCCTGAACAAGAGACAATGAAATAAAATACAGAATGTTACATATTTATGGAAACAGTAGCTTTACCTGACTTCTAAGTTAACCAAAAATTACATTTTGCTTGCTAAATGAGGATTGTTTTTCACTTCCTTCAACATCCCATATCAGCACCGAAAGCCTCTCCCACAATATGCTACTTCCTTAGAGTTGCTCTTGATCTCATATCAGCAAGTGATTCTTGGAAATCCATCACTAATTATAATCAAAAGATCCAGTAACTTGTTGCACCCTCTCAGCCAAAATAAGAGGTACCCTCAACCACTGAACAAATGGAGCAAGGCTTTGAGTATGTTTTATTTACTACTACTGTTTTACTAACTCCCAAACCACAGCAGAACAGAAAAGCTTTTTTTTTTTTTTTCTGCATGGTCTTCTACAATTATGAATATGTCTCTAATACAGTCAGAATAGAAAACAGGGAAAAGGTATGAGGTAGGGGAAGTGTGATAAATCATCCTGTTAAACTCAGCATCAAAGACAGTGAATGGAAGGGCAGGGAGCAGGGGAGAATCAGGCTCTAAACTTCATTTCAAAATCTGAGGAAAAATGAATTTCAAAAATTCTTCTTGAAAAAATCCAAAATTCTCAGAAGCATCCTTGAAAGAATTTAACAGACCAACACAGCTCTACAAATGAGCCATTTGAAATTAACACTATAAAATATTTAATGTTTACCATGTTGTCATGCAGTATCTCTTCATAATGAAATCTCTGAAAAAATGTGTTTTAATTGAACACAAAAACCATGCTTCTAGAAATTAATCAATGCAAAAGGACAGCACAGTGTAACAACACAAAGACTCCCTGGGATCCAAGGAAGCAAAACGAGAAGAGGCATCTGTAGAATTTAGACAATAAGATTTTTAATAAACAATCATTCAGTAAAACAAGACAGGTAACTTGCTACCATACAAACAACTCCTCTGAGGCAGAGTATCCCTCTAACTTGCTGGGAGAAGACGTATGAAGAAATGATACATGCTTTTATTTTGCACCACGTGTTGTAACCACTTATGAATATATTGACTGCTAAGCTTGAATTTAATGTGTATGGTCACATTAAACTTGGCAACAAAATTAGTTCATTGGCAACACAAACAAGCTTACCTAGAAGGGCTCTTGTCCAAGCCCACCCTCTGGCAGGATCTCTGATCATCTGAATTTCATCAATCACAGCAACTTCATCTTAAAACATAAAAAGAAGAACAGGGTGAACCAGTGAAAAACATCTAGAATGACAACACAACACAACACAGGAAGGAACTTGAAGGCCTTCTAAGAAAGATTGCTCAAATCAAGTTAAGCCTCTACCGCCAAAAAGCTAATCTGAGATGATCCAGGTTTTATTAACTACTTTAACATAGTTCAGAAATTGTTCAAGTTCAGAGTCCAAGCCATAATACAGTTAAAGATACCATAGATATGACTGAAACAATTATGCATACATACAAGGAGTATTAGTGCTGCACATTTCAATGGTACAAGCAATATGAGGAGCTTGTCTGGCATCTTCATTGGCATATACACGCTCTTCTCCAGTCACCAAGTCACATGGCACATTCTAAAAGAATTCAGAAAACTCATGTTAATGTTCTTTAATATAACAGAATCCCTTGTCCAAAGGGGAAAAAAAGCTTCTAGGACAGTATGATGGAAGCTATCCAGAAAATAACTACTCAGCCTTAGGAGAGTTGTGCCCTGTATTTAAGTCCTGTAGGACTGAAGGGTATAATGAAGAGGTAGTATCTGAAATCAGGTGCCCTCCCCTACTTGCACAGGAGATTACACCTTCCTCTGAGCATTTCAGAGCTGTCATATCTGCAACAAAAGAACTGTCAGAAGAGCTGTATTACAAGGAGCTCAGAAACCAAGGCCCAGCAGTGAAGGAGCCTTGCAAGCCACGGCCTCCTCCAGTTCACTTGGTGACTGCCCTGGTTGGGTGTCTCACCTACGGCCTTATACTCACAGAGCAAGAGTTCCTGAGGACTAGCTGTGAGAGAGAGCAGGGGCCACCACTCTCAGTCAGCTCTACGCTCACTGAACCTCAGGCATAAGGCTGCTCCTTCCATACCTACAGCCACCTGCAGAGCCATGCAGAAAGCTGCGTTTAAGCCTCAAGAGCTACATATGATCCATGAGCTGTCAAGTGGAAAGTCCTCGCACACACTAAATGCATGGGAAAAAGTGCAGTTACTCTGCTAACAAGGCACTACATGGTGTCCACGTTAAAGATACCTCCTAGGACAAGCCAATCTTTCTTAAGCGTTGCTTTGATAAACCAGTAACAGGAATTACAGATTCCAAATCACAGACTTAACAGAAAAAAAAAAAAAAGGAGAAATCACAACATCCTTTGATAAACACTACTGTGCATAGACACGATGCTGCATTAACATAGACATGTGATGTGTTATTGTCATGCTTCAGAACCGGTGTGGTTCTGTGCAGCTGGAAAGATGCTGATGAGGAGCCTTCAAAAAGATGCTAATGAAAGCTTTCTCTAGGTACCTGATACAAGGCACTGTTCTTCAACGCAACACATCTGAAGCTGCAGAACTTTTTATTAGATGGTTGAGTGAAATATATTTAAACACGAAGAGGAAAGTTGAGGGGAGCTAAGAAAGGGGAATTTGTTGCATGCAAGCTAAAATAAAGCTCATGGACAAAAGGAGCCATGGTTTCCACACTAAAAAAGCTAATAGTAGAACCTGCCTAAACCTACAGAGGGAAAAATTACAGGAAAATGGAGGCAGGTTACAGGAATGACTGCACAGCACATGCTTTGGAGAAAGGGATGTCCCATTTGGGGAAACGATGTTCCACTCTAGAACAGAAACGTGCAACTGGTGTTCACAGAGGCTGGCACTACTGCAAAGCAAAGGCGCCCGCTCAAGTGCACTGCTTCAGGGACCACCTCAAGCAACTACAGTACTTCACAAACATGCATTCATGAGACTGTTCCAGTACTAAGGATGTAGGTAAGTAATATAACATACTGACAGCATCATTACTCTTTTGGAAGATCTCATGAGCCAGAAGCTTCAGTGGACCGCAGTATATTCCAGATTTTGCTGACAAAAATCTCTGGATAGCGTGGTAAGTTTTCCCACTGTTTGTAGGACCAGCATGGAATATTATCTTTCTCTGAATAGCCCTGGCATCTGGGTACCTTAAACAGACACAAAAAAAAGCAGATCTGATGAACATTTATCTGATGTTTTGCATACTGATTCGGGGGAAACTGTAAATTAGATTAATTTGCTTATTAATAGTCTTTTTAATGTGTCTTGAAACCAGAAGATCAAGGTCTTAGAGACTTCATCAAGATGCTACTCCATCATACATTTATCTTCTAAATCGTACAATGTTTTCAAAGGTTTAGAGTGGAATTCATGCACTGTGTTCAAAATAATTCTCATGACTGTTGTCTCTCTCCTTGGGTATATTAACATTTTAATATTCTGGTGTGCTACCTTCCAAACAGATAAAGGCAGAAGAAAGCTTTTTGGAAAGGCAATACCAGCTCAGCAACTTTCATCGCTGATACAATCTTATTTTCATTTTATTTGATGCAATAGATCTTGCAACAAAGTTCCTGACACAAATTATTGTTACAGAGAAATGGAACTGAAAATACAGTGCAATTATACTTCACAAAGCCTAAGTCCACAGACTATGAAATTCTATGACACTAAGAGAAGAAAACACTGCAACCACTTAAACACACTGACCAGTTTGGTGGCAATCTTAAATCACTGATCTTGCGCAGGTCATCCATGCAGTCCAGCATGGGAAAGATCTGCTTTGCGTGCCGCAGGAAAAAGGGAAAGAGATCATCCACGTGACCTAGAAGACAAAACCTTGTAAGAAAGTTTGCACGCTTGTCTGAGGGTGTGTATCTTCATACTAAATTTTAAAAAACTTTTTACTGCTTCTACCACACACTTAGGTAATTCTTACCTAATTGTTCACTGTGTGGCCCTCTGCAAAGTTCAAGATTCATCTGAATGGAAGAAAGGCAAACTAATGTCTGCACACGGGCTCGTTAAGCAACACAATACAAATACAATAGTAGGGGGTGGGGGGAATCTCACATCAGTATATTCACTGTAGTGAGCCCACATGTCTAGAGGACTTCTAGACAAAATGAGAAGCTATGGAAAAGCTGGATGAGAAATAGCTTTTCTGGCCTAAGAAGATTTTAGCCTTTCTTCCTAAATTCACATGCTTCCCTGGAATAAAATAAAAGCTTCTAAAAAGCTTTTATGAATAAACAGAGAAAAACAGAATAGTTGGCAGCTTCCCTAAGATTTGCGATGTTTGTTGAAAATTGTGAGCCTCCAGTCACCAGGTGACAAAAAAGAAATAGAAAAATAAACTCAGAGAAGACATCCAGGTTCACTCTTCTGAATGTCTGCAGAGTAGACACATGGCCTTAATGGTCTCATTTCAGGTCACACTTCAATTGTCCAGCTCTCACAGCATTTCAAAGAACTATCTGGATCTAAAAAACCTGTTATTATTAAACACACACACACAAAAAAGCAAGTGGTTTTGTTTGGTTGGGTTTTTTTTAATTGAGAATTAGTATTCAATTAATCAAAATGAATGTGAAAAGTGCAATATTTTTGATTATAAACTTTGGACAAGCAAAATTCAATTAAAAAACTTCAGAACTGACAAAACAGAGAACCCTTCATGCTCCTATATATTTGAGTTTTAAGACATATATATATGAACAATGCTATTATGTATTTAAGATCCTCAGGGCAGCTAGGAGGATGTACTCCAAGCTTACAACCCTGGACTTTAGGCATGCAGACTTTGATTGCTTCAGGGATCTGCTGGCCAAAGTGCTATGGGACAAAGCCCTAGAGGGTAGGGGGCCCAGGACAGCTGGTCGATATTCAAGGATCACCTTCTCAGTGCCCAGGAGCAAACTATACCGGCAAGAGGAAGGCAGGAAAGAATGCTAGGAGACCTGTCTGGATGAACAAGGAACTCCTGGACATGCTGTCATGCAAAAAGAAGCTCTACAAGGAGTGGAATGAAGGAGAGCTAGAATGGGGGGTGTACAAGGAAGCTGCCTGAGCAGCAAGAGACCTGGTCAGGATTGCTAAAGCTCAGTTAGAATTAAATCTAGCCAGGGAGATTAGGGGTAATGCCAAAAAGGTATATGAATGGAAAGAAAAAGACTAGGGAAAGTGTGGGCCCCCTCAGAAAAGAAACTGGAGAACTGGTGGCAAGTGATGCTGAGAAGGCTGAGGTCCTCAATGACTTCTTTTCCTCAGTCTTCATTGGAAGGGCTCCAGCCACACCCCCGGAGTCACAGAAGATGCTGGCAGGAGTTGGATGAAAGAACTGCCCATTGCAAGTGAAGATCAGGTTCATGGCCATCTGAAGAACCTGAAAGTGCACAAGTCCTTGCGACCCAAGGGGATACACCCATGGGTGCCGAGAGAACTGGCAGATGAGGTTGCTAAACCACTATCTATTATATTCCAAATGTCACGGCAGTCTGGTGAAGTCCCCACTGACTGGAAAAAGGGAAATATAACCCCCATCTTCAAAAAGGGGAAGGTGGATGAACCTGGGAACTATAGGCCAGTCAGCCTCACTTCTGTGCCTGGCAAGATCATGGAGTGGATCCTCCTGGAGGCACTACTGAGGCAGGTGAATAACGATGAAGTGATTGGCTGTAAACAACATGGCTTCACCAAGGGCAAATCATGCCTGACTAGCCTGGTGGCCTTCTATGAGAAGGTCACAACATCAATAGACAGGGGAAGTGGAGTCCCTCAGGGATCAGCACTGGGACCAGTCTTGTTTAACACCTTTGTCAGTGACATGGACAGTGGCATTGAGTGCACCCTCAGCAAGCTCGACAATGACACCAAGCTGTTGGGGCGGCTGACACGCTGGAGGGAAGGGATCCATCCAGAGGGAGCTTGACAGGATGGAGAGC
This sequence comes from Todiramphus chloris collaris, assembly GCA_025345505.1. Classification (NCBI taxonomy): domain Eukaryota; kingdom Metazoa; phylum Chordata; class Aves; order Coraciiformes; family Alcedinidae; genus Todiramphus; species Todiramphus chloris. The sequence goes on from JANVCC010000057.1 coordinate 10,847,505, forward strand.
TGGGCCCATGCCAACCTCATGAAGTTCAGCAAGGCCAAATGCAAGGTCCTCCATCTGGGTCAGAGCAATCCCAAGCACCAATATAGGCTGGGCAGTGACTGGCTTGAGAGCAGCCCTGAAGAAAAGGACTCGGGAGTGCTGGTGGATGAGAAGCTCAACATGAGCCATCAGTGTGCTCTGGCAGCCCAGAGGGCCAATTGTGTCCTGGGCTGCATCAAGAGAAGCGTGGCCAGCAGGTCGAGGGAGGGGATTCTCCCCCTCTACTCCACTCTCATGAGACCTCACCTGGAGCACTGCGTCCAGTTCTGGAGCCCCTATTACAGGAAGGATATGGATGTGCTGGGACGTGTCCAGAGAAGAGCCACGAGGATGATCAGAGGGCTGGAGCACCTCTCCTATGAGGACAGACTGAGAGAGTTGGGGTTGTTCAGTCTGGAAAAGAGAAGGCTCCAGGGAGACCTTATTGTGGCCTTCCAGTATCTGAAGGGGGCCTACAGGAAAGCTGGGGAGGGACTTTTTAGGCTGTTAGGCAGTGATAGGACTCGAGGGAATGGATTAAAACTAGAGATAGGTCGATTCAGGTTGGACATTAGGAAGAATTTCTTCACCATGAGGGTGGTGAGACACTGGAGCAGGCTGCCCAGAGAGGTGGTGGAAGCCCCATCCTTGGAAGTTTTAAGAGCAGGCTGGATGGGGCTCTGAGCAACCTGCTCTAGTGGGAGGTGTCCCTGCCCATGGCAGGGGGGTTGGAACTGGATGATCTTTAAAGTCCCTTCCCACCCTGACAATTCTATGATTCTATGATTCTGTGGAAGTAAATAAGGAGTGAAAGTGAGGAAATCAAGTGAAAGATTTTATGCACAACTAATATGAAAAAGTTTAAATTTGCCAAGATTACCAACAAACATTTACAATCTACACATTTACATTTTAAGACAAAACTAATGGTTGCTGTAACCTTTAAATTACCATCGTTAAAAACACAGGTACTATGCCAAAGTTCTGCAGCTCAAACTGTGAGGAAGGCTGTTTCTGCTGTTACCAGCTAGGATCAGCTCTTAGCTGAGCAGCACTGACTACAGTGCCACACAGCCACAGCTGTATTCCCAAGCTCTTAAAGACATTTGGCCAGGAGAAAATTCTGCCCCCTAGTGACTACTGAATTTTTAAGAGAAGAACAAATACATAGATGCTATAAAACTGCTGCTTCTTGCCAAGATCTCTGCCTCTTTTGTTTCCACTTCAGAAAATCCAAAACAGGACACTCCATAGGATGGGCACAAATTTTCTGACAGGGAAGCAGTGATTTTTAACCTCTTTTGCAGCATAGTAGGGAAGTCCACAGTTATGTACATAAGCATACAGGTCAAAACCAAGGAAAAAAATGCATATTTTATTTTACAAGCACTCCAGATACTTGCCTGCACCACAGCATACATCATTGAGAATAATATGCAAATCAGCACTCACAGAACTAGATTCCATGATATACTTCCTAAAGCTTATAAATGCTTGGTGAAACAGGCGGGCTGTAAGAAAAAAACCAAAACAAACCAAAACAAAGTGAATGCAACTGTATCACAAAATTGTATTTGTAAACACACAACAAAACACTGAAATAATCTCTTAAATATACCTTAATATGAGACAGTACAAATAAATATAAAGGTTATTTGAATGGAGTGATAGAGACAACCTAGACAACAAACAGGGTTGTGAGACCCATTAAAGTGTCAGATCTACATAATAGCACACCTGAATAAAAACAGATTTCACACAAAATTTTAAAAATAAATAAATAAAGCTTAGAACATTTTCTTACCGTCTAATCCATTTTCTGCTCCTAGTCTTTGGATTTCTTTTCTTTTGTAGAATTTATTTAAGGTTTTTAGAACTTCACCTGTAGAAAAAGAGTAACCTTTCTTTTCAGTTTGCTCAAAATCACATCGCATTCTCCTGGCCCAAAGATCATGAATCATAGTCTCCTTACTCTGAAGAGAAGGAAACTTTGCCGGGCTGAATGGTCTCAAATGATTTCTCCCTAAATTAAACACCATCAATGATTGACCCTGTCGTGGAAAAGGACAATCTTTTAAACTGAAGCAGAGTAAGAACTGTCATGAATATGACATATTTGAGGCACACTCTCCCTGGTACATGATAGGAAAGCATCAAGGTGAGAACCTGCAGCCAACATGTTATAGAACATAAGTTTTGGGAAGGCCTCATTTTTATCAGCACCTATCAGGAAACAGCACGTTTTAATGTGAACATTAAATCTACTTAAACTACTCGGTGACACCTTTTACTAAACGTCCTGAAAGACCTTTTTCCCTCCATACTGCTTCCAAGACACTCTCCAGAAAGATCAGGCAAACCAGAGGCAGTTCTCTTCCTATTTCCCAGGTTAAATAAAGGAGGGGAGAAGAAAATTTACCAGATTTTCTTCATATATATCACAAATTACTCACTGTATAAAATCTCTTGTAATAAATTATTAATAAACACTTTCTCTCCCCTAAAAGGCAAGTTCAAAGTTGCAACAAAACTGTATTTACTAATGTACACTCCGAATTTAGTTCATTGAATGTTAGTTAAATCACAGTGGCAAGAATGCCCTCCCTCCCTCTACAGCAGATCAGAAATTCACAAAAATTAGGCAAGTATCATGTGCACCTATTCATAAACTTGTTATTCTTAAAATTCAAGTCTACAAACACTGTATTATAAAATGCTAGGACTGATACATAATGCAGCAACACCCCTGGTTTGCCAGCACGAGTCACTGAACACAGCACTGCCAAACTCTGCTGCCTGCTTCTAACTCTGTAACTCCTTAAAGTCTCTGCCATGACATGGAAAGCTTCCCGTAAGATTAACCTTAAATTATTAGAAGACTGCCTCTTTCTAAAAAACTATACTCTAGAAATGAGATAGCTCCCTTTTCATAACAAAAATCACGACAAGAATATGGCAAAGTTCAGCTAGAGGCAAAAGCAGCAGCACAAGAGCAGTGGCTACATCCATACCCCATAGTCCACTGATGGATTAACTCACAGTTTGAACTGTTCCCCAGGTAACTATGCAAGATTGTCAGCAGGTTTCCGTGTACTACAGACAGGCATCCATACTCTCATCAGAAAATGTTTAAGGGTGGGGAAATCAAAGACCAGTTGGAAAACACTGCACTCAAAGAAAGCACAGGGCTGAATTCTCTTCAGAGATTCCATGAGAAGTTGTAAGAGTTGACGCATCGTTAGCTGCGTAGCTAAATTCACAGCCTACTGGCCTTACTACAAGATGGAAAGGTCAATACCAGAACATCTGTTACTATCCAAGGCAACGTGACATTGGGACTGTCGCAGCCCTCAACGTAAAAGGTCATGATCCTTCCTAAGCACAAATCCTTATCTTAACAGCAAGGTACATCAAAACAAAACAAAGATGGCACTGCAGCCCAGACAGACATGCAGACATTAGCTTCATCCAGCTGCACACAGTACTGACTGTCCTTACAGCAACAGACAGCAGTCAGGGTATGCACTCAGGAGCTCCCCTCTCCTGCCTCCACCATCACCCGTTTTACCACCCACTCTTGTTCTAAGATTTCCCATTCTTTACCACTTCCTCATTCTAGAACAGTGTTTTAGCCTTAATCCTCAATTACTTTGACTTCTCAGCAGCATTTTTAAAGATTCTGTGTAAAAAGATAGCTGTGGTTAAATTCCAAAATTACACAGTTAGCCTCCAATGTAGCAGATTCGTGTAGGTGTTTCAGCCCCGTTTGCAGGAAGACTTTTCAGTTATTTCCCTGCACCTGAGCTGACACCAACCCCTCTCTCAGTAAGCCTGTATGTGACCACAGGGGGAGCTGAACTTCCTCCAGGACTATTAGATTTCTGTTTTCCAGTCCAAGTGACCTTGTGCATCTAACTAATCCACTTGTTCAGGCCCCTCCTGATTCTGATGCATGAGTTGGTTGACAATACCTCACCTTTCCTAGCTTATATTTCTCACCAGCAAGCACAGCCCCATGGTCTGACAACTGAAGACACAGAACTGACATTCAATATAACAACAGAGCGTTAGGGCTCCAAACCAACAACTGTATCAAGGATTCTGTGAAGCCACATGGCACAGAGTGCTGATCTTTCACATTTATTTAAAAATGGGTAACGGACCATCTCCATAGCAGAAGGCCCACAGTCAAACAAAACCTAACCTGTGCTGCCCACCAACTTGGCAACATTCAGGCCTGATACTGAAGATCATGAAGCCAGGTGCCAATCTTTCTCTCTGTACTGACAGCAAATAACCTACCTTTACAACATCCCTATCTTCTCTCACTGCTCTTTACACTCCTTTCTTCTGACACTAAATGCGTGAGCAGACCTCTTGTTCCTTTTCACCCTCCTATCTAAGTTTAACATCAAAGTTTCTTTTTTCCTTTTTTTTTTTTTTAACATAACTGCTCCTCAGATATTTCACTGTAACGTGCTTATGTCTCACCTAGTCACCCAACAATCAGCTTGTTGGACAAAGGCAATCATACAAGGTGTTTAGCAAACACTTAGACCTTAAGTCGTTCCATCCTATGGCAATTTTGTATCACTCTGTTGTTTCCCACAACTGTATTCAGGCCTCTCACAATGAAGACATCATCATCACCACACAAATATACTCATGTAAAAACACTAATGTAAAAGCAATGAAAGGGCTACAGAAAGACATACTCTGCCACCACCAGTGTAAGCAAAGCTCCTGCTAACTGCAACCTACTTGATACACCAAAATTGCAAGCATACATCACTACTCTTAAGGATCCACTTCTCGTGGTGCCACAGAAAACAGGTGCAGCCACGAATGAGTTCTACTACAGGCTGTTAAGTGGTGGGTTTGTTATAAAGGCTTTGCAAAACAGGCTTTGCAAAAGTAAGCTTCTAAAAAGGCTTCTGTTGTACTTACAGTGTTTGACTAGTGTGAAAACCAGGATCACTGTCTCACTTCAGCAAGTAACAAGCCAACAAGATGTTTCACACTGGAACTACGCACACTGTTAAGTAACAGAGGCTGATTACAAGCTGTAATCAGAAAGCCTGTAAATATAAATTTTTCCTTATGAAATCTAGTTCACTATTTGACAGTAGAATGTGACAGTATCTTTGTTCAAAAAGAACAAAACCAAAAACATGCATAATGCTGTGTGTGGTCAGAATCTGAAAGGGAGACGCAGAGGAAGACTATTTATCTCATAGAAATGAATGGATGAGATGTGCTAAGGAAGGCCTCATTCAGTTTCCTCTTGAATTACACATGGGTTTTGAAAAAATAACTAAATTACTGACAGCAACCAAGAGAGCACTACAGGCCAACAAGCCAGACAAGTGTCATATTGGTCACCCGGCTGGGATTCCTTGCAAGTCCCACATGAAAGAACCTGAGGTTGTTTGAAGTAGTTAGTTCTCACCTGTGGGAATATAAATATTTTTGTTCTCCCTCAAGTTAGCAGAGACAAAATGGAATCTATGCTTATTTTCCCAGAGGATTTTAGCTGTACCGTTGAAGAAATCCAATATAACCCCTTATCTAATAAACGAGAAAAGTCACGCACAAGAAAGATGCCACCCACCACTCACGTTTACTGGCATCTGAGGAATGGATTAATGTAAGCCAACACTCAAAGACAAGTCTGAAAACAACACAGTTTTTGTGCATTACAGCTGTCTTCAGGATTTTTCCCTCCTAGACGGGATTTTTAGCTGTCAGGGCAAGGTATTCTTCTCTTGAGGGCTCTGAACAAATTAAGATTATTTTCCCATGCTTCCTATACCTGGAGTTACTATAAATAATATGCCATCAGAAGACTGAATTAGGAGAACATACAAAGAAAAAAGCTGCTGGCACAGCTAGATAAAATAAGACCTGTCCTGAGCAGAAGATTGAACCCAGATAAAGAATGAACAGGATGCATGGTTTAAAATTAAAGGAAAGGAAACACTGAAAAGGCAGCTACGACTCCCTCGATGGATCATGAGACACAATTACATGCAAAGACATCTAAAGAAGAGAAGCACAGAGCATCTAAAGGTCAGCAACAGAATCTCTACTTTGACAAAAAATTAATGTGGGAAGTAAAAATGACAGGATAGGGAGAATACTCAAGCAGACCTGCACTTTTCTAACTGAAAGTTAAACTTAAGTTTCTAACACTAACAGTCGATAACTAAAAATGCTGAATGCTTTGCCCAGTTTTGATCTAGGCACAGTCACACACAGGCAATGCTCTTCTGTCTACAACGCGAATCTTTGAGGAAACCGTGACTTCCAATTCCCTGCACGGTTACAGGTTTTGATGTCACAAGCGGGGCCTGCCCCCACGCCCAGTACCTTTACCTGGCTGCGCTGAGTTAGGGAGTGAGGAACTAGGCCAACGGAGTTTCTTTCCTCCGCACAGGGCGCACCTGATGGGCTTTGGTAAAACCCTACCTGTCGGTCGCGTGTCCTCACCTGACAGCTTTTACCCGACTCTCACCTTCGCGGGCACGAGCAGCTACACCGGTCAGACCCGCGCCGCAGATGAAAGCCCAGGACAGAACCCCACGGAGGGGCGGGGGGAGCCGGACGACACCCGCCCGCTCGCGGGGCTCAGGCGGGCTCCCGGCAGGACCCGCCCCTTCCCCCCAGGCCCTGAGCAGGACCCAGCCCCGCAGGCGGGGCAGAGGGGCACGGCACAGCTGCGGCACGGAGGGGAAGGGGCGGGCAGGGAGCGCGCCGCCTCTCCCGCCCGCCCGCGCTTACCCTTGTCCAGGGGCCGCGTGAGCTCGGCCCCCACGTCTTCCTCGGCCGCGTCGCCGACGGGCTTCAGGGGCACGGGCACGAAAAGGGAGGTATCGGGGGCCCGGGAGCCGCCGTCCCCGCCGAGGGAGGAGGAAGAGGAGGAGGCGGCAGAGGCGGCGGGCGCAGCGGCAGCGCGCAGCCGGGCGGCGGCGGCTCCGCCATGGCGGAAGACGAGCCCCGCGCGTGCCGAGAGCCGCAACAGGGGCCACGCGCACCGCCTCATCGGCAGCGAAGGGCAGCGGCGGCGGCGCGCGGCTCACGCGTCATCACCCAGCGCCCGAGCGAGCGCCCGGCCCGCCGTGCATACGCACTTCCGGCCGGGGGGGGGGCCGCAGCCGCCGGAAACGGCCCCCGTGCGGAGGCAGGGACGGCCACAGAGGGCCCGCCCTCGCCCCCGGGGCTGCGGCTGCCGATCAACAGAGACGAGGCAGAGCTTAGTGAGAATACAGCTGTTTTAATAACTCCAAGAGCAGCTCAGGCTGTTTCCCGTTTATTATACATGGGTGCACCCTCTGAGGCGAAGTTAAATACAATCAAGTTTTCAAAACCTCTTGAAATCATTTCCCGAGTAGAACATGCAAGTGACCATGAAAATATTTGGCTTTTTACTTAATTCTTCAACTTTCTGAGCAGGCACTTACATGAGGGAGTTAAATTTGCTCTCATTCAAAGATAATCCACTTGAGAAGTACCCCAGCATAAAGTACAGAGTCTTTGCCACAGTAATAAAACAATTCTTCCAGAAAGGTAATTTTATTATTTACTTACTCATAAAGTAAGTTTACCAATGACACTTGCAGCAGAGTTGAGAAGTCTTGGTTCAAAGGCCAAGTGAACCCCAAGTGCAAGTAGCCTTCCCCAGAGCAGGCTTTACTTGCTGCCCCAGCCACACAGCGGGTAACAGACTACATGCACCATGGTGAACAGATGACAGCCAACTCCTTGAAGCTGTTTCTTCAAACACTAAATGCGTATGAGATGATCAGACAAAGGATCTGCTGCCAAACAAGCTTCTAACAGTTTTAAGGCTTGTCTGGCTCTAAAATACTTTTCCAGAAGATCACAAAAGCTTGTTTGCCCACATAACAGGCCCAGAGGGACAAGGAGGAGGATGTCCTTTGAGGACATTGTGCCCCTCCCGCCAGGAAAGTGAGGAGACAGACTGTGAAGACAGTGGAAGCAGAAAGCCAGGATGAATAGTTTCATGTATTTGCAAAATAATCAGTGTTACCAGCATTTGTTTCATCAGTAGGAGAAAATTACTTTCAAATACTTTACCCACTCACCACCTGCAGGTGAAATCACGACAACACCTCTACAATCACTACTTACAGCCAAGGAGCCCCCAAACATCTGAAGTGACTCACATGAAAGGCTCAGAGAAGTATGGTAGAGAACTGGAGGAGAGAGGGAAAAGATGCTTCCAAACATTCTTTGCTTACTGACAGATTCAAAGCTTCTTAGAAACCTCGGTAAGGTGTCTGAAGGCTCCACAGTCATCATAACCATAGTGCATATACATGCAGTTTCAGTTAAACCCTGTTCAACATGGTAATTAGAAGCCTTAGGATAAGTTCACCATAAACCTCAATTTTTAGTGTGATTTAGTCCATTGTGTCTTACTGTAGTTTCAAAATAAAAGAAATGTAAGTAAGCAACATTGGAAAGAAACATGCAATAAACAACATGAGAGAAGGGAGATGCTTTAGTCTACACTGTATAGGTGATCAGCAAAAAATCAAATATACCAGCCTACCATGCATGGAAATAACTAGATTTAAGTTTATGCATATCCAAGTACATATAACATTATCAAATAAAAGTAAATGTGCAGTATAAAATAGTAGCTTAAGAAAGTTCCAGTGTTTGAGAAAGCACTTTATTTTAAATGTATATACATACTTGAACGTTTAATCGAAGAACGCTTGAGTAGTATGGTAAATGCAGCACTGCGAGATGAAGGAAGACAGTTGTCATGGGAATTCTGGCCTTCTTTTTCCCCACAGGCTGCTGCCATCTTTAACCTGCTGAAGCATCAAAGTTTTTCACCTTATACCAGTTCACATTTCGGGTTGCTCAGCAGATGCTTGTGACTCTGGAGATTCAAATCGCTGGTGAAAGTTTGTTCGTTGTTTCCTCAGCTTCTCTGGAGCTTTTCTCCATAGAATTATTTCCTATTGAAGAAATCAAACACTTTTGAAACCACCATTTATGATTAAGCCAGCAGCATCAAGTATTTTAAGTTCCTGAAAGGCAAAGACTTTTGAAAAATAAATAAAATTGCCACCATTAAATTCTCTGCATCCCCCTCCCTTACACAACAGGGCAGTACATACGGAAAGTAACAGAAAGACAATTAAGTTTACATCTGTAGCTAATGCCTGAACACTTACCTTTATCAATCTTGAGCAGTCACCTCTTCCTTATCAATCCTACTCCCAGCTTTGAAGGCGTTAAAGGGTTGAGGAAGTTTTTCCTCCCCCTTCTCTCCAACTCCAAAGCCCATCAAGAGCCACTGTACACTCCAGTGACCTTTTGTTTTCCACATTAAATTATGCCACCTTGTCTACTCTTTAAAAGGAAGACTCTGATCTAATCCACATGGCTTCATTCCAGTGACCCCTTTTGTTACTCCTTTTCTCAGCACGACCTCAATTACTGTTACGTTCCCAGTCAAATGTCTCAGCCATTATTATAATTCTGCAATTTTGAACCTGGGCTGATGCTGGGAGAGGAAACCTGTCTGCAGTAGTTTAAGAAAGCAAGGAAACAAATGCACCCATAACTCATTTTACCCACAAAGTGTTTTATCTAGACATTCACAACACAAGGTCGCCCTATGGTGCTGAGCAGCCCGTCCCTGCTGAAATAGTATCCATCCTGCCTTGGGCTCCTTTTTGCAAGCTAACATTTTCTATACAGCTTCCAGTACACTTGCCAGCAGAAATGCTTGTGCCACACACAAAGCACAGGTGGCTTCTAGTGTGCTGAACGTTCAAAGCAGCACGTACAACAGCCCAGATAATTCTGCCACTGGGTTCCTATAGACCATACCTGCTGTTTGAAGTATCGTCTGTCTTCTTCATCCACAAGCACTAGATTTAAGAAGTACCTCACTGAAAATTTTTTGTTCACATCCCTCATCGTTGGAGTTGGGTCATAGCCTGCTAAGAACAGTCTTATAGGAATGGATTCACCTTAAAAAAAAAAGTCTCAATTAGTTTCTTAAAACTGGATGTCATTAATGTGGTTGCAGATGACATGATAAATAAATACAGCTCCCTGAGCACTGCCTGTGTCCCTTCCTTGGTTAAAGACAAAAAATTCACTCCAAAACACAACAAAACACCAAAACCCATAAACACTGAGCAGAGAGGCAAGTGTGAAATCAAAAGATCAAACGGGCAACACGTGCTCAGTGGAAGCATGGTAGCCAGGCAAGACAAAATGATCAGTATCCTGAACTCTCTAGAGCTGGTCTGCACCATGGGATCAGGTTTGAACCGAAGTAATAAAAGGATCAGCCACAGAAATTCCAATAGTAAATACAGGTAATAATTACTAGGATCCCAAGTGATATGTCCTAAGTCAGTTAACAAAAAAAGTCTGCTTTGAATAGGGAAACCCACTAGCACTTCAGCAACCTCCAGAGAGGTAGGTTTCTCAAAAATTTATACAAGTCACCCCTTCTCCTGCAGATTTTTTAAGTACAAAAAATGCTTACCATTTTAAAACAGCACAGATATTTACCTTTAACAGGTGCACCGTCCATTATTTCATACTTGGCAATGGTTTCGGTCTCTGTTGTGGTACTGGGTCCTGGTGAAAAAAGATTTCACTGTGAGAACACACGTTGCAGTTTTAAACATGTACAAAGCTTTATCACAGCAATTTCTGCTCGCTCTGTAGCATTTAAATATCACAACACTGCAACTTTTGCTTGTCTTGCATATAAGTTACACATAGCTAAAGCAAGCAAAACCTCCTCCCAGGCAGAGCATCTATCTTCATGCTCTCCATCCCACACTAACACAGAAGAAGCAGTAGCCAGTGCTTCAAGGGAGCCCTAGGTATGCAGGCTTTAAAATAAGGGACAAGCATGCAGGACTGGGGAAACTTCTTACTGGTGGGCAGTGCTAGCAACTGGTACCACTAGGCCATGACCAGACTAGAAAAAGGACTATTTATCACTCAGCACAAGAGCAATCTTTCTCCAAAGCCTAGGATGAAGAAACCAGAGTACCTAATTTAGCCTCAAAAGCCAACACTAAAGTAGAGGTTTCTGCCCTTCCTCTATTGCTATGGAAGCTCTCTCATTCTCCACACGAACAGCTCATTAGGGCCCCAGGCACTACAAAATGTCATGAGCAACAGCCTCTTACTGCCTTCCTAGTTCCAGGGTGTAAAAGCCTGGTCTGCAATAACCAAGCTGTTTCCACTTCAAAGGCTCTTGTTTAGCCTGAAGAAAAGGAGACTCAGGAGAGACCTTCTCACTCTTGACAACTCCCTGAAAGGAGGTTGGAGTCAGGTGTGGACTGGCCTCTTGTCCCAGGGAAGAAGCATTAGGAAAAGAGAAAATGGCCTCAAGTTGCACCAGAGGAGCTTTAGTTTGGACATTAGGAAAAACATCTTCCCCTGAAAGGTTGTCAAGGCCTGGCCCAGGCTGCCCAGGGCAGTGGTGCAGTCCCCACCCCTGGAGGTGTTTCAAAGCCATGTAGATGTGATGCTGAGGCACACGGTTTAGTGGTGACCTGGCAGTGCTGAGTTAATGGTTGGACTTGATAATCTTAAAGGTCTTTTCCAATCAAAATGATTCTACAATTCTGTGATATTTCTATCATATCAGTTTTATGCCAACTGAAAGTGACATTTCTAGAACATGAGAGATTCATGCTAATCTTTACCAAGCCCAATTTACCAGCTAATATCTGCAGAGGCAAGGGGGTCCTCAGGATGCATTTTACACCTTTTCCCTTGTTCATTATCTGTCAAGGCTGATTAGGCTGCTGTATATTTATACTCATTTACGAAGTTCCATTTACAAGGGTTCACATTTGTGAAGCTAGCCCAACAGTTACAATCCCAGAACAAAGCTACAGACTGGCAATGTCGACTACTAAGTATGATTACCAAAGCAGAAAATGCAAATGGTAGTCAAACATCAGTGAGAAAGAAGCACATGGAGCATTAGTTTAGCCAAAGCTGCAACTAGTGACTTCACTCTCCAGGTTTGCATGAAGCTCAACCGGCATACAAGCTGCCATTTCTTTTGGAATACATTTCTCTTACCAATTCCAGTAATCTCCTTTTTGATCAGCTGCAACTCCATGTGCTGAATTTTTATTCTCACTAAGAGGAAATAAATTTTTCCAACAATCACATCCTTTAACTGATACCTTTAAAAGAACAGAATGGGTGTTTTCAATAAAGAATAAACACAACTTTTACACCTTCCTGAATACAAGTTATACAGGCAGTTACCTCATCTGCCTGTTAACTACTTAGAGCTTACTTCCCCACTGAGCTAAGAATCTCAGCCAGACCAGTGCAATCAGCACTTGGCCATGGCTGCAGTAAATAAATATATAAATACTATATTTATTTTGAAAAAGCGTAAGCACAAAAATATTTGCTAGGGACCTTCCTATTAGTAATGAAGGCAGAACAGGCAAGTATTCCTCAAAAAAGGCTGCCGTGTAATTAGTAACCAAACAGCTCAACACAATCACCATTGGAAATGTTGCTTTACATTTTAAGCCTCCAGACACCAAGGTTGTTCATACATACACTACCCTTTTATCCCGAGGTATTTACTTGGATGTGTTTTATTCCAAATGAAACTTACTTTGACTTATTGTACTCAAACTCTATATGAAGACAGTCTTCAATGCCTACTTCCATTTTAATGGAGTTGTTTACGTCTGGGTAGGTAGCAAGCTGGTGAACAATCAGATCATATTCTTTCACCAGGTCTGACAGCCGTCTCACTATTGTCACTTTCAGAAAATACCTAGGAAGAAAGCCACCGAGTTTGCCATAATTATTCAGAATTGCATAAATAAAAGCCTTTACATTCTAAAGTATGGGCATTATGTGAAAGACAAGAGTATGATCTCCTAAGACTAAGCAGAAAAGAACAAGACACCAAAATACAAGATGAACCACTTACAGGTAAAAGTGTGGGGGGGTTTTGTTTGGTTGTGCTTTTTTTTTTTTCCTTTTTAAAGGAGAGACATAGACTGTCTGCACTTGACTGAACTGGAAGAATTATCTATATGAACAACACTGAGCAATTCCAAATAAAGTAGAAAAAACTGCATTATAACAATCTCAACAGCTCCAAAAGCCAAAAAGAGAGGAAAAGGGCAGCTTAACTGCTAAATTATGAATTTTCTGCAGGGGAGGAGAGTGGAAAAGGCTTAACAGTTACAAACCTCAATCTGACGTTGGCACCAATGTAGGATTCATATGGCTTTTCAACCTGCATGAATTCAAAGTCATAACTTCTGTTTTGGGTCAGTTCTCCAGGTAAAGCCAGCTCTTTCACTAAGTTTACAAATTCATGGGTATTGCTTTTGTCATTGAAGAGTTCTAAAGTTGAGGAAGTTAAAGGAAAACATGTTGCAGTGTTTATTTTTAGTAAACAACACTGTCTCTAATTTGGCAGGAGCAGGTGGGAGAGGATAACAGAAGCAATTAGATTTAAGCTACATGTATTTGACCAAATGTTTTATCCAGTTTTTCAAAATTATCTTCAGTTTCAGCAAGCACTCCTAAAGAGCTAACTGCAATGAACAGAACACATATTTGAAGCTTCACTAGCATGGCTTTTTTTTTTTTTTAATGACAGTTTAGCTAGCTACTTATTTTAATAAGTACTTCTTGCCTTGCATCCTCTGTAATTAGCATTGTCCGGTTTTAGCTTCCAGAATTTATTGCTGGAAGGGACAAAACCTAAGCAACATCAAGACTGGCTCATATAGGACAGGCCAGTTATCCCAAGTGGTCTTCTGCAGATTAACACCACTTACCAAATGGTTTATTACTACTACTAGTCTACACTAAAATGGATTATTATGACCACTGGTCTAAGACAGTCTTTTGGAAAAAAGTTCTTAATACATAAGCACAGATGCACCAGTTTCACAGCAACAGCATCTCCTGTTCCCAGACCAGTGTCATTATTATCCATCTATGTCATGCAATTCTAACCAAGGGAACAGAACCACACAAACTTAGAGTTAGAAAAAAAATGACATCATAAAAAATTCAAACACTTTAGTATATAAAACCAAGCTTCTCTACAATTCACAACTCCAAGTATCAGCTAAGAACATTAGCAGTAGTTGGTTTTACACAGACTGAAGCTTTTCAGAAGAGAATAAATGACTTAAACACCAACTTGACAGTTTATCATTGCCAATGTGGTAGGAACAGAAAATAAGCAGTTATGTTAGTGTCTAATATGACTACAAATTATCTGAGGTGTACTTTGTTTACTATGACAAGCATTTATATAATACAAAGTTTATTTATGGTTGCGTATCAAACACTTTTTGTGCTAGTCAGAAAAGTTGTACTCTGAAGAACTGGTTTCAAGTAAATCTCTGACATGCAGGAGATCTTAATCTCCAGGTAATGCAGAGACAGATTACACTACTAGGATGCTTTTTGTATCACTATAAATAAAACTTGAAAAGATGCAAGAAAACACGGCCAAGTACACAACATGGCCAAGTACAAAAAGCTGCACGTTAAACCACTTCCAAATAACTCTGAGGACTTCTAAATGGCAGCACAAAGTCCCAGGAACACACAAAATTCAAGAAACACTACATCAAATAAATTTAGAGAATGAAATTTATACATCAGAGTAGATGAAGAACAGCCTGTACAACACACCAGATGGAGCTGACATACATGAGCTCTGAGGCTCTCAATGCGTCATTCCCATCACACTGCTGCTTTGTTCTGGAAGTTTTCTTTTAGAGCCCCACTGATCAAAACCTCAAAGCATAAAGCAGCAGGTGTCAGAACTCAGTCATATCTGCCACACAGCAGTTCAGCAACTGTACTGTAGCGTACTGACTGATCAGAAATAGAGAATTTGGGAAATTCCAATCAAGGCACTTGTATGAGGCTGAAACTTGAATTATAATAATGAAAACAGCCCTCTAACAGAGAGGGAAGGAACTTCAGCATCAGTCTCAGAGCACAGAGAGATTACCTTGACTGATAAGAAGTGTGATCAAGATTTTTTCACAGTTCAAATCTAACCAGACTTAAGATACAGTAATTAGAAGATTTTTAATTTTTAATGTCAGTATCATATTATCTTGCTAAAAAGCACAGAGAATCTCTTGAAGTGTCAATAGTGGTTTACATTAACAGCACAAAAATAAGTTTTAGGAAACCAACCACCAAAGAATTCTTAGAAGTATTTTGCTATAGGCTGCCCCATCACTTCTTTTCTAGGGCCCTTCACCTTCAGAGCCAGAATTAAACACCACAAGTTTAGTTTGAAGAAATCTCTAATTCTTAATCAAACTTTTAACAAGCCTACAGCAGATGGAATACTTGCCATCCCAGTTCTTCCTCACACATATATTATTTTCCCTCACAATGACTTTCTGACTAGCACAAGTTAGTATATCATTTGTGTTAAAGTAAGGAGGATTTAATCATCTTTTGACACTTGTCATCCACTAACCCAATCAGGTTGCACTGTTTGAGCCACACTGCTAACAGCCAAAGTGCCAAGTTCTATAAACCACATGGAGCTAACATCCCCTTTATAGCTTGAACTCACCGATTTGTCCTACAAATTCAATTCTAATTCCTTGGTGCTCTAGTCTCTTTCCAAGCTGCTTAAAGGAGATGTTCACCTACCGAGGCAAAAAACAAACAAAAACCATCCAGTTAAATTTTTTTCAACACTCTTAATATATGAACTCAGTAAAAACAAAAAACAACATTACTACACGCCTATGAAAACTGAGACTTCTTCTCAACAGTGCAACCTGTGCTTTATGGTAACCAAATCAAACAGCTGATTATGAAATTAAGCATTAACAAGGCACCACTAAAGCATTTCAGAAAAATGAAGTCATCTGCAAGACTGAATTTTATAACTAAGCTTGAAACTTTCAAGTCACAAAATTAAGAATCCAAGCCAGAGCTTTTAAGCAGAGTTCACATAAGCCAGTCATGACCCTCTTGCCATCTCTGAAGGCAGAGAGCTTCAAAGCATCTTCTGACAGTCCAAAAAAAGAACTGCCACGAGATGCATTTCTTTCTACTGAAGCAAGCTTAAGTCCCTTCCTCAGTGGATAGCTAAATATTGGTGTTAGAGGAGTCAGTGAAAAATAACAGATGATGAAACCTACTATCAAGACCCTCATTGTGATTTTGACTCTCACAAATAGTCCCCCATACGGTTATTTGCTATGCAAACACATAAATATTAAGCATGTATAATGCTTTCTTAAGAGGAAGTACACCACTTGAATAACCTATTTCTGTGGTGAAAAGGAAGAGAGAGGTAGAAGGAAGCTGACAAATTTCTGGTCTTCCAGACCACCTCATTCCACTGTGTTCAGGTTAGCCAAAATTCATCAGGCACTTCTCAGGCATCACTGATACAAGCAGGCACCACTCAGGCCAGAGAACATATGAAAGTTAGTTCCTGCAGTTCCCTGAGTTTGTGAGAGTTACACATTCCTGAAAGGACCTTTCCAGAGAACCAAGATCTTAGCATAGAAAGGTACCTTAAAAGCAGGAAGAAAATGCCCAGTGACAATAGGCCAGTCAAGATCAAAATAGGTATTCAGAAGTCAATCTCAGAACCCAATAGCCAGCTCAAGTTTTTTTGAGAAAAAGTAAATTATAACAGAAATACTCAGACAGTGAGAATGGCTTCAGTAAAACTAGGGATGGCAAGGGGTTACAAGGTGTAATACGGGAAGCAGAGAAAACCTTCTGGCAAACTTTCCCCCCCAACACACACCAACAAGTAAAACTCTTGTTGACTGAGCAGCCAGCTGAACTTCATACGTTGCTCCTCTGATGCCATTCCAGAAACCAATTTAGGGCATGAATCAGAAGGTTTAGCTTCAGGGAATGCAAAGCAGGTTGGCTGCACCAGTCAAAAATTACTGATAACACATGTCAGGTTGTGAATTTTTGAGTTCAACAGGAAGGGGAACCAGGGGGATCCAGTTTGGAACAGTCTTGTCAGAAGCAACAATAGGATCATACATGATTGCACAAGAAGTTTATTCATAAATACAAGATGACCATAAACGAATAAACAGCTACTACAAAAAAATGTTCCATTTTAGGTTTCCTGAATGACTATGGTTTAAAACACCACATAGAGGGAAAGCACCGTTTCCTCTCTGAATAACAACACAAGCTCAAATTACAGCCCTTGCTTTTATCAGTTTTTCCATTTACCTTCCCATATGCATCTACATGCCAGAATCAGTAATTAAGTAGCTTTAAAAAAAAAAATCAAATTGAAAATTACCTTTCCTGAAACAGATTCTCCATCATAGAAGAGAAAATGCTTCTCTACTTTACCATCTTCTGTTTTGATTTCTGCTGTTTTTCGTGTTTCAGCATCATTAAGAATAACATCAATCTCACAAACAGGAGCAAAAAGGCCTCCAAGAAAACTCTGGAATAACAAGAATCAAGTAAATTATTACACAGTGGACGCTCCATTTTAAATGTGTTATTTATTTGCAGCAGTACACTATATGTTGGGGAAGAACACTTGCACTCCCATGAAGTGACAAAGCCATTGGGTATTAGAGACCCAAGAAATAGTCGTGACAAAAAGACAGTTGTTCATCTAGGGAATAACTGAAATCAGGTCAGTAACAAGCAGTGACAGCTCTTAGAAAATACAACCTTTATGGAAAAGGACACAGCATCATTACCATCATTACTGCCACACTGAAATACTAACACATTTAAAACACTACTGTTGCAAACACAACTTTAGTTTGTCACTGCAAAGTTTCAAGTCACTGACTCACCTTTCAGCAGATTAATCATTTTTAAACCACACTTCAAAAATAAAAGCTTTTAATAAATTTATTCCACCTGCTTTAGGATTTGAGATACGCCCCAAAACCTACGTATTGCTTTATACCCACTATAATTTCATGTATTAAACAGCAAGGATGATCAGAAGAGGAATAACAAAGTAGGGTGAAATGAAACAACAGGGGATGTAATACAAGGCCTGAACCATCCCCTTGGTTGATGAAGGGGAATAAGGACTTGCTTCTTCCTACACCTCACAGCTCTCTTCACAAATGAAGAGAGTGCTCACAGGTTCAGGAGGCAGTGGTTCTTCATATGATCTACTTTAACTACACACTCTGCCATCAGAGAGAGTGGATGTTACAGGTTTGCCCACCATACTGCTCCAGGCACCCATCCACTATCAGCATCACATTTA
Source organism: Todiramphus chloris collaris (assembly GCA_025345505.1). Lineage (NCBI taxonomy): Eukaryota > Metazoa > Chordata > Aves > Coraciiformes > Alcedinidae > Todiramphus > Todiramphus chloris. The sequence goes on from JANVCC010000057.1 coordinate 10,865,812, forward strand.
TCATTTGTCCTCACCTTACAACAGCGTTCCCTACACGCAAACTTTTGACCAGCATCAAACAAACACAAGAAACTAGGAGAGATCATCCTCTGACCTTATAGAAACATTCCTTACAAGAAGCTGCAAAACATGGTAGTGGCTCTATGGGAAACTCAGCAAGATTAGTACAAAAGCCAACATCTTCCCTTACAAATTAGGCACTAATCTGTTTTGATGTACTAAGCTAGACAACATTTCACTAATTCAGTGTGATTTTGGGTTTTTTGAGAAATTACGCTATGTTCTCAACAAGAGCATCCACTTCAACTAGATTAATTTGGTATACACGAAACAGTTGTTCCCACTTCACCAGTTTAATATCAAAAATAAGTTAAGAACACATTTCTAGATATTCTGGGGACCTGAAGTAGGAAGTCTAGAAGAAAGTTTGAGCTGAATGCTATTGCTCAGCAGCAGGAACACCAAGTGACTTTTTGCTTACTGCCATGAGTTAAGCAAAGCCATGGTGCAAGCCTGAGCTATAAAAGAGGGATGCACACAATATTAAACTGACTCAGTATTTGTTCAGAGAGCAAGCCACCCTAGTTCAACCCACAAAGATGCACATAACAGAGATGTTGTTGTATCTACTGCACATTCTCAGAGGAAAGCAGAAGCACATGGCCAACAAGGCAGTCAAATATAAGACCAAACTATCTTCCAAGTCTCTGCCAAGCACATGTTTACATTAACCACTGAAACAAGATTGACTTTTTTTAATACACTAGAACCATTCTTGATTTTTGGCTCCTGGGGACGAGCAAGAAAGAATAAAGCTTCAACAAGAATTCCAAATCTTTAGAAGATTTTAAGTGTACACAAGTTACTTTTGAGCATGACAATATTTTTTCCTTAGAAACTGTAATAGTTTTCCATATTATCATGTTACTTCTGCCCCTCCATCTAAACAAAGAAGCACATTATCTTTAAGTAAACATTATACCACATGGTCTCACAGCACATTCCAAATTATGAAGCTGTACCATCATTTACAACAGTCAGCCAGACCTGACATTGGCAACAGATCACTTCTCAAGGTGCTGTGCATCATTATTTCAACTGCACCTCTCAGAGACTAGCCACAATCTCATCAGAGGGGACAAGAACATATGGAATAAAGAAATCAACAGTCGGTATTTCTTCCAGTTGCTATTGAAGACACTGTTGTGAGAAAACTATGCAAAAGAAGTATTTTAAGAAGCCCTCATATGGCTTATTACATTATGGCTGAATAAAATGAAGACAGAGAACGGTTTTCAGAAGCTGGTTAAACACGACATCCTTGACTTCATGCAAAAGGCAGATGCTGAAGATGTTGCTACACCAGGACCAAAATCAACCTGCATTCAGTCCTGAGGTATTGTACTCAAGGACTTGGGGGACTCCCAGCAGCTGACAAACAGTGCAGAAATACCAGCCTCGGCTTCACAAGGATCCATAAAAAGCTTTTACATGTCCAGAGACAGACACACATGTTAAGGACTCCAGACACTTCAGAAACCCAAATCCAGCTGATCCTTGCAAGATATGTATTATTTTATAGCTATACATCACAGCACGCCAGGCGCTTTGCGTAGGCCGAGCCTGCCAAGCACAAAGCGGCCGCTGTTTCACCAGCGCTGAGGGATTAGTACCAACCGCTGGCACTCCCGGCGCTGCCTTACAGGGCTGCTGGAAGATGTGCCGGTGTCTCCAGGGCTACCACATGCACTTGCCCAGAGCCTGCCCCCAGCAGCTGCGTGAGAAGCACGAAGGCCGAGCTCCACCACCGCCCCCGTTCCGGCGAGGGCACGTGCCTAGAGAGGAGCAGGACACCCCAACGCCGTGATCCGCGAACTCCAGTAAAAATACCTCAGCCTCTGCGTCCCGCCAGCTCTCCGAGCACCGCGGCTCCTACGAGGGAGGCCGCCACCGCCTCCCCCCCGGGCTGACCCCACCCGCCGCCAGGCCCGGGCGCCGCTCGGGGCCAGGCGGGCAGCGTGACGCAGGCCGGGGAGGGGGCAGTAAGGCCGGCGGCGAAGCGGAGTAGCGGGGGGGTGGTTGTGTCACCGGGAGCTCGGCGGCACGGCCGGGGCCGAGAAGAGGGACAACCGGCGGCGCCGGAGAGCAAACCGCGCCCGGCGGGGCGGCTCTCCTCACACGCAGCCCGGAGCCACAGGTGGGGAGGGAGGAACGGAGGGGGAGGGAGCACCGCCCGGCCCAGGCCGCCGCCCGAGCTGGCGGGCGATCGCGGAGGGTGGCGGCCCCCGGGAGCGGCGGGGAAGCGGGCGCCCCCCGGCCCGCACTCACCATGGTGCGCTGCCCCTCCGCCGCCAGCTCGCGCGCCGCCACCAGCCGTCCCAGCCCGGGCCCCTGTCATGTGACCTCACAGCCCGCCACGCCACGCCCCCCCTGCCGCACGTGACCGCTCCCCCCTGCCCGCCGCCGCTGGTCGCCCCGCGCCCGCCCAGGGCCGGCCCCGGCAGAGGGGAGGGGTCGAGGCTGGGGTGGCGCATGCGCGGCGCAACGGCACCGCCTGGCGGCCGGGGGAGGCGGTGTCGGGGGGGGAGCTGTCAGTGGGGGGGGAGCCGTCAGTGGGGGGGAGCCATCAGTTGGGGGAGGCGTCAGTGGGGGGAGCCGTCAGTGGGGGGAGCCGTCAGTCTGGGGGGAGCCATCAGTTGGGGAAGCCGTCATGGTGGAGGGGAGCCGTCAGTCTGGGGGGAGCCATGAGTTGGGGGGAGCTGGCAGTGGGGGGGAGCCGTCCCTGCCCGGCAATAGCCATTGTGGTCCCGGCGCAAGTTGGGGGGATTTTGTGCTTTGTATGGAAACAGCAGGTGCAAGGCAGCCCTCGGGCGGGTTTTGCGGGATTAGCAAAAAACTAAAATCAGAGTTTTGTGAAAAAGCAGGCAGTCCCCACCGTGCCGAGGTCGTTCATTTATTCCCCTGGAGTACGGGGACACCCTAAGTGACCGGGCACGGCCCCCAAAACCTGCTCTCCCCTCACTGGGGTGGCCGCCCTACCCACAAAGAGCGAGTTCAGACCAAACAAACCTGGGTTTTTGTGCGTGAAAGCAGTAAGGATCTTAAGGCAGAGTTTTTATTGATTTGGAGTTGGATTAAAACCACTTTGTGGTCACCGCGTTGGGTCAGGCGTCAGGGAAGTGTTGCAGGAGGCGAGGAGGCCGCTGCTGCCGTGACAAAGAGGCCGATGACTCCCAGAACTACAGGAGCAGATCCTCCTCCGTTAGCTTTTGCTTCAGCTTGCCGCCTCGCGGGCCTGCTAGGAAGACAGGCAGCTTCACCTCGGAGAAGCTGTCGCTGTCACTGAACCCTGACCCGGAGGCTGATTCCACTTGCACCATGGTGTTGGACCCAGAGCCGGGATCCTCATCAGAGAGAGGGAATATGTCTCCCAGGTCCTGGTACTGCTTCATCCTGAAAGGCAGAGTGGCAGCTGGTTTATTCCGAGTTTATTATTTTGTTTGCTATCTCTTAAGTGAACACGTTCCCGTGGGCGAGCCGCGCCGTGACGGTACTGTCAAAACAGGATACCGGACATTTTTGGGTGCTAGCGTTAACGACAGACGTGCAACGGATGAACTTACAGGGAGGGGTCTGCCATGGGAGGAAGGATCCTGTTGGCTCCACCGGTGGGCATGTGAAACACGGGCCCCTGCTCTTCGATGCAGTTAGCGGACCAGGCGTCGGGTCGGCACCTCACTCTCTTGTACCTCGCCTTCTGCGCTGGAGCACCTGATCAAATCAGCTTTGTGTTATTCACCAGGATCAGGGTGCTATTCATCAGGACCTAGTAACTTTATGAGCACCTAGTAAAGCCCAGAGGAGCGGAAGAAAGTAATTTGCTCAACTGCCAAAAACTAAGTTAACCCTTAAGCCTTTTTTTAAATGTCTGCTGATACCCTAAGTGACAGTTTCGCAATCAGAAACACGTCCTGCACACAGCACTGGGAAGTCCATGGGAACTAGACATGGAAATCCCATGGGAAACCACTGTCTCACACCAGCGTCACAGCAGGGCTCATCCCCAGCTCAGTGCATGGCACATCCACGGGGGACCTGTGGGATCAGCCACACGAAGCCCTCCACAAAGCTGGTGGTGATATCTCAAAATCTCCTGGGGACAAGCCACCCTAGCAGAGAGCGGGTTCCTGCACCCTCCCTTTTTCTGTTGGGTCCAGCGAGGGTCAGGGCCAGCCTTGCTTTGGCTTTCTGTGCCTCTGCTCAGCCCCTTTGAGTTGAAGTTCAGTGGAATGAGTTTTGGTGGGAGGGCAGAAACTCAAGGCGTGCCAAGAGCAGATTTGGGCAATACATAGGTTCCCAGAGCATGTCACCGACGGAGAGACAGTTCAGACATCTCCTAGACACAGCTCAGGGTTACGTAAAGCCACAGTTTCAGTTCTGGTGCCTCTCAGGTGTCTGACTGGAGCAGTCGCTGAAAAACAGGTTTTCAAAAAATACCAAAAGGAGAAAATAACGAATGTGTACTTAAGAACAGTGGCATTTTGCCCTCCCTCTTGGTCTCATGTAATTAATTTATTCTGAAGCCTCCTGGCACATTCTCCCCTTGCTGTCACTGTATCTATTTTTTTCTCAGTTTCTTGGGAATATCTTTCTGTAATTGCACTTCTCTATTGCCCTGTATGTTTCTATAATGTACTAGATGACTTTCAGCTGCCTCCTACGCTCTTCTGTAAGAGAAAAAAGATCTTACTGGTGTTATTTCCTGCTTCTTTTACAGCACATTCCTTTTTCACACTTATTTTCTTCTCTTAGCATATTATGAAGAAGGTTTTTAATAATAACAGCGGTGGCAAAATAACCAACTGCAGTTGAATAATTTGCAAATAAACAGTTTACCAAAAGCAGGCTATAATCCCTCACAGACCAGCCTCCGAGTGGTAGGATACATACTGAAAGCCTATCACTATCACAGCCCTGGTTTGGGGACAAATTACGGTCTACATGCTGGAAAAGTCCTCTCTCGCAAGAAACAAATCCACAGGGTACATGTCAGCATGAACCAACATTTCCTTTTAGTGCTGCCTGTTGCAATGCTGTACCGAATAAACCGTTTGATTTCCTCACAGTTACTAGTTTCCTTTCCAGCCCCAAGAAAGTAGCTCGTAGTTGTTATGACATGAGAACTGCTACACACTTTGTCTATAATACATAACTTAGTAACAGGAGGAATGAGACCGCTATGAGAGGGACAGTTAAAAAAATACACACTGAAATATATGGATTGAAAATATACCACATAGAGCAATGTATTTTATCAAGTCTTCTTCTCATACAGGCTGCAAAAGGGACACAGAAACGCTCCACTTGCAAAAAGCACCTTTTCTTACCATTCCTGCTCCAGAAAATAAAATGTTAGCGAAACAAGTTTCCCGAGTAGATCTCATCACACGTAGAAGAAGATCAGTTTGAAAACTTTGAAGGCTGCCTACTTGGCCTACACTGCACAGCTCAGAAAGAGGATTACCGAGAGAATAAGCGCCCCGTTTTACCTTGTGCCGTGTATCCCACAAAGAGGATTAAACAAATAGCCAGGAAAATCCTCCCGTTGCATCTGATAAGGAGCTGCATTTTGGCCAGCACCCCTCTTCTCACCACCAGCCTTCACCACAGCTTTGCACTTTTGAAATAGGACAGGGTGACGAGATCGACTTTTAGAAAAGGTTTCCAAAACCTCAGACCCAACCCATAACCTGCGTCACCGCTTCCTGATTGATGGCAGTGAGACATGGACAGAAAAGCCCAGCGCTCTGGCCTCCCCAGCCGTCATCACTCAAAAAAAAAAATCCCCACTGCCTTCATCTCCAGTTTTGCCCAAGGAGAAAGGAAAACCTGGGACCAACCAGCCCAACCGAAGCCGTGTGCTGCCAGAAGCTTGCAGTCTGGGCACGCGTGCCACCCGGCACCTGCCCAGCGCTCAGAGGGCTCCAAGGCATCTGCCGTTTCCTCCAGAGAGTAAAAGCAGCACCTCAGGTCCCCCACCTTTCAGTGAACTGTGTTTTCACATTGACACTGACAGTGGTTTCCCTGCCTCAGTCCACCAGGAGGGTTAGGAGCTGGCTGCTTGCAGTCGCTGCAAGTTTCACCAGATGGGAAATAATCTTTTTCCACAAAAGTAAGTCATCTCTGGAATCTTGCGCTAGGTTTGGGTGGGGTTTTTTTTGAAGGCAGGATCTTAGATATTGAGAGCAGAAGTGAACAAATGTATTAATTTAGAGAAGCTATCCTGGTAGAGATGTGTCAGCTCCTTTCTGAAAGGGCAGAGAGGGTTTTGCTCAGGCAGATCATTGCCGTGTGCTGCGAGTACCCCGGGGAGCGTGGCGAAGGGTTTGGACTGTACGCGGCTCTGCAAGGAGCCTTCCTGGAAAGCCCTTGTGTAGACACACACAGAAGCTGCCTTTCAGCCACCTTGTATCTTTTGCTTGCTTTAGTCATGACTAAACCAGGCTTGAGTTCACTTAAGAATAAACGACAAACAACAAGGTTGTGTAAATAGTGGGGTTTTTCTTACTCATAGCCTAAGCAGCTGTATTACCTGGGGGCACAAGCCTGTGGGCCTAACGTGCTGCAGCCCCTTCCACAGTGCTGGGGCTGGCAGTGTAAGCTGTCTGTGGCCAGTCTATTTTTATGTGGTGGAAACTCCACAGCGAGCCCCGGTGGGGACCTGAGCTGAGTGGTGACTTTCCCCAGGGTACAGTGCTCCACCAAACCCCACCAAAGACCCCTCCGACAGTTCCCCTCTCCAGGCTGGGATGTGCCACCAGACTGAGGGACTGAGCTGCACATTCAGGATCAATGGATCTATTTTTAACCTCTGCATACGGGGGTTTCTCTGGCTCAGGAAAAACAAGAGACTCAAACCAAACGGGAGTGGAAGGATGCACATGCAGCGGTTGGTCCTACCTGCCTCATTTCTACTAGGTATTTTTAGCATCAACCTTTTGTTTTTTCTTTTTTTTTTTTCTTTTTTTTTTTCTTTTTTAAAGCAGTGCTCAGCATCAATAGGACCCCGGGTGAAACATGTGCGGGGCGGTGATGAGCCTCCACCTACTGAAGGCTACGGAAACTGTTCCTGCAACAACACCTCTCATTTTCCACTGGTCACGGGCACACGCTGACCCCTTCCACAGCCCTCCAGCATGCACAAACAACCCCCCACGTGGGAAAGCACCCCTCCGTCCGCTATTCCTGCCCTTCCCACCAGCCTGGGGCTTTTTCCACTCTGGCACAACGCAGCTGGAATGATACCCACCAGCAGGCACGGTCATGGGGGCCAGGGATCCTCAGGAGCGGGGAGAGCTGCGGGGGTAGGGGCGACCTGCAGAAGCCCCATATCTGGAGGAGGATCTCACAGAGCCGAGTTATCTGTCTCCTACCATCAGCCCATGGGGGAACTTGCAGTGCTGACAGTTTTGCCACATGGTTTTGTCGTTTTCTTCTGTGTCAGCAGCACACCTCAGGAAACGAGATCTCTTTACAAATGGTAAGCATGGGAAGACCAAAGCAGATTTGCTGCTCCACCATCTCACGTAGACCTGCGCAATGGGGGCCTGTGGGGAGCATCAGCCTGTGTCCATCTCCTCCCATCCTGGTGTGCTTGGCTAGCAAAGAGCCTTCCACCTCCCAGGGAACGTGGAAGTCATACTGGCAACATGGATCTGAAGCAATCTGGGATGTGCAAGTCTTAAGAGTAAAGTATGCCCATTGTGAAGTGTCATGGGATGCCCAAGGAACACTGCAATTATTTACCTCTCTGTAAACCACCCAGGACATAAAATACAAACAATCAATGCAAATAAAAAAGTCTCCTCTTGAGCTAGAGGCCACAAATTGATGAAAGTTAACACAATTTTTTGAAACAGAGAACAGCATAGGAGCTGTACTGTATTGGAACACTAACCTTGAAATGTGCCGTTGCATGACTACCAGAGTTTAAGAGAAAGAGAGGGTTTTCTCAAGGCAAATATTTTAAATCCACAGAGAAGAGGACAGTCACTGTACCTCAAATCTACCTCCTGTAAACTCCAAGGAAGGCTCACAGGATAACACTCCTCTTTTATCCTGTATTTATGGACTGTAAGAATAAATGCCCCAAAAGAATAAGCTTATAAAAAGAAGAAAACAGACAAGGAGCAGGTATTTGAGAATGCAGCATGCTCCTGCAGCATTTCTTACAACTACCACACTGAAGCACTGCCATTATTTTCAAATCACATGCAAAGCAGATTAAGAGCTTTGCATTTTTCTAAGGCATTAATTTGGGGAACCGGGGGCAGGCAGAGGGAGGGGGCTGCCTCAGCACCGTGCACCAGTACCCTCGACCAGACACACAGAACTCATAGGATCATAGAATCGTTCTGGTTGGAAGAGACATTTAAGATCGCCGAGTCCAGCTGTCAAACCAGAACTGCCAGGTCACCACTAAACCATGTCCCTCAGCACCACATCTACATGGCTTTAAAAACTTTCCGGGCATGGGGACCCCACCCCTGCCCTGGGCAGCCTGAGACAGGCCTTGACAACCCTTTCAGGGAATAAATGTTTCCTAACACGTAGTCTACACTTCCCCTAGCAAGTGACTCCTCACTATAGGCCTGAAAATTCTATGAGTGGCTTCAAAATCCCAAATGAAGAGCTGCTCCTCAGTTGTAACTCTCAGGGCTGTTTTACCTCCCAGTTGGCTTCAGGAGTAACAAGGAATCTCCTAACATCACTAAATGGGGACTACAGCACAGGAGTGCCTGGTATGGGGACATCCATCCTGCTGCTGAGGGCAGGGGATGTAGAGCAAAAAAAAATTCCAAGTAAGCCCATTTCAGTAACCCCGAGGGGCATCATGGGGGTGTTTCAGCCAATTCTTTGGTGGGCACCAACCCCTGCTCTAGCCCAGATCAATGCTACTGGAGCAGCTCAGTCCAGAGGAGCAGTCTGACATAGGCAGGTATGGCCACTCTGCGCTGCTTTTCCTCACCAAGCAGCACAGGTTTACTCTGCAGCCTGTGTTTCCAACAAGCAGTCAGCCAGGCTGATGGGCTCCCATGGATGCACAAGCACCCACGTTCCCAGTGCTTATCAGGGAGGCACACAAGCAAGGCAGTATCTGTCCAGACAGGGGGTCCTGATAAGGAAGTTTCCTATTTATAACGGCTTGGAAATCAGATAAACCCTAACAGCCGTGGGGTCACTGTTCTCAGGCATCAGGTTTTCCCATGCCCCCACCAGCAAGAGTTCAGTCCTGGCTTCGGTGGGGATGGAGGATGACCCCTGCACCCCTCAAACCCTCCTCCCCAGTGGGGCAGCACAGCTGGCTGGAGAAGCCAGGGGTCCCAAATCTCTGGACCCTGCCTGCAATGCTCAGCTCTTTATTTGATCCATTGGGAAAGTGGAAGTAAGTTATATTGTACAGGTTACCACTCCGGGGAGCAACCCGGACAGAAAAGGCTACATCTGTTATGAGTGGAGCTGGAAAAGTGGGCAAGGACAGAATGATGTCAACAGAAGTAAAAATAGATGTCAGACTGAGGAAAGGGAGAGCGTCTGGCAGCTGGGTTGAACATGAGGAGAATTTTTTTTGCCCGTCTTGTGCTTTGGGAAGGCAGAAGAGGTTTCATTCCTGACACTTGCTGCTGAGGTGGATGAGATCCATCAGACCTGCACAGCCAGCAGACCCTGAGAATATTGATCCACCTCGGAGAGTACCCAAGAGCTGCCCTGTTAAACATCACAATTCTTAACTTGGGTTGCATATGAGCTCAGTGCTTGGCCCCTGTGTTCACCCACGTACCCAGAGCATCACGGCACACACAGCAGGGCAGTACGTGGCATCCCTCAGCCTCTCGTGCCATCACCTCTTGCCTCCAAGGGCAGTATCAGGACCTGGCCCCTGAAGATAAGGTTCATTGCAAGAAATTGTTGATGTTCATATGCATCACTTAGAAAGCGGACATTCGCTAGAATCTAGATCACACAGAAGAGCAACGCTTGTTTTTCCCCACGATGAAGGTCCACAAGCGCACAGGGACAGATCTTTGCTGGAAGGCCACAACTGCATCAAGATCAAACTCAGCTGCTGACTGACAGGAAGCTGCCTTTGCTCATCAGTGATCTCCTCTCTGCCAAAAACATTAACCGAGCAACACGCCTGTCCTTCAGGGGGAAAACAACCAGCTTTCCTTCATGCTGAGAGGTGCAGTGCTTTAGAGAACAGCCTACTGCTTCTCCAGGAGTGTCTTCTCATTGTAAACCAGTGGGCATGGCCACGTACACAGCCAGTTTGAGCACAGTCACCCGGGTATTGGACAGCTGGTTTTCCATGAGATGGTTTCTCTAGTGCAGGCCAACCTCACACCAGTGAGCTCCTCAGCAGCTTTGAAATGCTTTTTATCAACCCTGAGCTCTTCCCCCACGGATCCCCCCCCAAGCAGCTTACCTTGCCTCCACTCCCCCCCCAGGGAAGAACCTATTTCTAAGCACAAGCACCACCAGTGCCTCATAAAACTTCACTCCCTGTGCAGGTAGAAAGGGCATCAGTCAGTTTGGGAAGATGAAAAGGAAAGGGAAGCATGGATGCTCCTGTGAAGGTCTCCTTATGAACCAGATCCACTTCTCCCATTCCCCAGAGCAGGTGTTTGGGCCCCAGTTGAAGAACCCTTTACCTACAGTTGTAGTTTTGTGACCTTCACTGAGAAAAAGATGAAGTTATGTTTAGAGTAAAAGGCAACAGGTTCTTTTGTATTTCCTATTGACCAAAGGAGCTGGTCATTTTTTAGCTAGTTTTAAGCGTTTGTTTTAGTAGAAATATCCTTTTGCTTTGACACACGACACACAGAAGAGAAAAATAAGGCATGAAATCCCCACCTACCATAGGAGCCTCTCCCCAGCCCACCAAGCCCTTTTTGAAGGGCCTGCTCTGTGCTCTCAGGGTGGATGTTGCTGCAGCATGAAGCAGCACACTCCAAAGCTGCTGTCCCTCAGGTTCAGAAACAGCCGGTGGTGGTGATGAAGCTGCTTTGCCCCGGGCAGTGCAGGGGATTTCAAGATGCCCCTTTAGAGAACACAGTTTGCATTAATTAGGAAGAAAGGCATTTTTTGCCTTCTACAACTCCAAAGAGAAAGGGTCTGGAATAGCTCTATTCTTTCATCTCTTGTAGTGCAGAAGAGGACTGAGAAAGGGTTCAGCCTGCAGGGAAAGCTGGAGCCTGGGGGCAACCTTTGCAGCAGAGAGTGAAGCAGAAAGGCCAGGGCAGGCCAACAAGGGAGGTGAGACTCACAAGACCCTTGCACTTGCAACACCTTCTGCCCTTATGGTAAAGAGTGAAGTATGTGATTCCATGAGCTCTATATAACAACAGGAGCTCCGTGCCTTAAGAAAGCATTAATGTAAGGGACATGGGGATGTTAAAAAGGATTTGAGAGTTATTTGCCACAAGTTTCAGATGTGGACAGGAAGGATGGATGGAAGTGTGTGGCACACATTAGCCTAGGTGTCTGTGCACAAATCATCAGTAAAGATTTCATGCTTAGAGTAAACGTGGCTGGTAAGGTGTTATGGTGTTCTTTATTATTCCCCTCCTTGCTTGTAGACCACATACTGGCAACTGGCTGCAGCAGCACCCTTTCTGTCTCCTTGTCTGTACCAGACATCACTTCTAGGGTGTCACTACATCTCTGCTTTGTTATTTTTTCAAAAGTCCTGGCTTTCTGGTGGAAGGAGACTCTGGGCACACCTGACTGCATCCGTTCGGGTGCTGCTGTGAAACTTCTTTGGTGTTTGCTGAACCCACTGGCTCTCTCGAGATGGCTTCCAGGAGAGGAGGAGGAATTCCACAGCCAACACTGCAAGCAATATGAGACCCCACCTCCCACCTGGGAACCACTTGCTCTTGCTCCCCTCCAAGACACTTAGCGTAAAGGAAATCACATTGTTAATTCCACCCCCCCCCTTTCATTTCAAATGTGGATTTCCGAGTAGCCTCCCTGATAAGCACTGGGAACGCAAGTGCTTGTACTCCTCTTGCAGCATTCAGTGACTAACACCAGCTCACTCCATCACATGCCCATCAAGATCTTCCACTCAATCACTCATCCAATTCCTCTTTATTTCAGCAGAAAATTTCATTAAAAAGTAAAGTCCTTGCATCATTGTCTGATGACAACTAGTAAGTCTCTTCGACAAAGACAATGAGCATGTAAAAAGGCTAAGTATTTTGTGTGCACCAAATGCCAAAATCTCAAGCACTAAACATTTACAACATTGCTAGAAACACCTTAATTAAAGTATTTGATGTTAACGGACCACACTGTTACCAGTCACTCTGAAGAAGCACTCAATACGATGGACATTTTGCACTCTGAAGGCAAGTATCACGTTCACAAACCGCGCCGTGCTCAGCATTCCCCCTGCCAAACAGCCTCTCTGGCACATCCAGATCTCTGGCTGTAAAGACAGTCGTACAAGGGTTCTGGAAAAAAGGCAGCTAGGAATACAGCCCTTGTCAGGAAACTGACTGTGCATCTACCCATGACAAGGAAGAGCTAAAAACCACCAGCCAAAGTGCAAAGTTAAAAGTGCTAGCAGGCACTTTGGACAGAGTTCCTGGGAAGGACATAACAGCAGTTTTCCAAGCAAATTTCAAATCTGCATTAGTCATTTAGAACTCAGTTGAACTCTAAAGTAACCAAAGATGTTGCAACTGAAGAGGAAATAAAGTTGACAAATGCTTCTCACCACAACTTTACGCATTTGATTTTAACATAGCAGCCTTCAGCTCTGTAAGTTGAAGACTAGAGAAGGGTTGGCTGCTTGAGCTGCCAGTCTAGGCAAGTTCCCCTTCACAGGGCTGTTTATGGGCATCTTGTAATGAAGAATTCCACAGAAAATACTTAGGTAACACCAACTATCTCAGTCTTTTAGAAGAAACACACAAAGCTCATCTTTGCTCCCTCAGTGCTGAGCTAAAGGAAGACACCCAACAGAACAGAGATGCACAAAGCCATGAGTTAACACGATCTGTTTCTCGTTGTCTGATGTTGAGCTTAATCAGGCTCCTGCGATATTTCCGGAGGTGGAAGCACAGCAGCAATCACACCCAGGGCAAGTGCCACACTGATGCACTGACACATCTCCGTTTTGCAGATAGAGAAGGAAACTCTCTGCCTCGCCAGGACCACGCACGCCTGTGCTGGGGCAGGACCAAAACTCCCAACAGAAGGAGCTTTCAGGCAGGTGGACAGAGCCAACCAGCCCAAGGACCTTTTGCTTTTGCCGCAGCGAGGCAGCAACCGCCACCGGCTCTTCCCCTTGCAACACCAGGGAGCTGCTTTCCTGCTGCAAAGGGGAAACGAGGGCTCCCTTCTGCCCGCTTCACCAGTATTTCAGCTGGCTTCAGGGCATCAAACAGCAAAGGACATGGCTGTCACCTCCTGCTGCTCTCCTCCAGGCTGGTCCCCTCAAGATAAAAAAAAAAGAGCGAGCCTCCTTTGATGGGCTTGCAGGGAGAAACCGAGAACAAGGCACCGGTTTCATTCCCTCATGAAATATTTAAGCACAGCAAAACCCTCCTGATAGACCCATTTCGTAACACATACCATGTTTTTAGCTGGCATGAGAATTAAGAGCACTTCAATTAAAACAAAACTGTATTTTTAATCAAGCTGAATTACCTCTTGTCAGCATTACCCACTATTTTAAGAAGTACGCTGAAGTTACAGCCTCTGAGTTGAGATCTCACACTCAATGCCAGTTCAACACAAATGTGTGCTCTCCTCAACCTTGCTCCTTTACGCTGGGTAAGAAGAAAAAACTAGCAGAACAACAGGAAGGAGGTTTCAATTGTAAAATATTTTTTTTCCCCATACAAAAAGGAATAGAAATGCAGGTTAAATGGAGTTCACAGGAACCTAATCTTTAATTAATCTTTGAAATAAATGCCTGACCTCACACATACTTTACAGTTAAAACTCAACATTCCTGAAGGGAGCTTTGCTGCCTAATCCAACAAGCTCCCCAATTCCTTTCTTTTTTTTTTTTTTCTTTAAACTAAATACACCATCTTACTTCTCTCAAAATGAACACCCAGGAATTATTCAAGCTCTCATTAAAAAGACATGCCTTAAAAGAACCACAACGTAACGTGTTGTGCTGAACATCTGGCAAAATAAACTCTTCAGCAATAAAAATATAATTAACTGGGCATAGTCTTGAGCATTTACCACAGGAGAGGAGGCACTGGCATTGTTGGTTTCTGTAACACCATATGTATTTATATGAAGTGTATTTACATTGTACTGTGTAGTTTTTAAGAAGAGCTGCAAAGCTGAAGTGTTCTGGGGTATTCCCAGAGGAGAGAGGTCTCCAAACCACAGCACCAACCACACAGCTGTGTTCAAAAAGCTCCAATCCCTCTTATTTCTGGGACTACTTAACTACAGACCCTCTCCTACCTGTCTGCTGATCTCTCACTAGATGATGAGTGCATTCAGGGTGACCCCCTGCACACCAGTGCTGGTTAAAAGGCACACAGAGCCCTGCACTGCACTCAGCTTTGCCTACCACACAGGTAACTTTTAACACTCACTTCAGACCAGACTTTGAAGGCTAGCACAGGACAAAAAAAAAAAAAAAAGAAAAAAAAAAGGTATGCTGGGATAGCCCATAATCTATCCTTCCTCAGATTACAAGTAAACTACTTTTGCTGAGCCAATCCTTCCTCTAAAAAATTTGCTCCAAGGCCCTGAAGGGAGGAATACTGCAGTATAGATGGAAAAAAATAAAACCCAAACACAAAAATGTATCACCGCCTTCTACTTGAATACGAAGCTAAAAGTTAGTAGAAAAGTTTTGACTTTCAAATGATGAGTTTGTGGTAAAAGTGCACACCAGCTTTAACTGAAATCATAAACAAAAATAATCCAGCATCCAGCCCCCTGAGAAGTGTTTTACTGAGAAGCAAAGGGCTGCCCTGCCTTGGCCATCGGAAAAACTGACTTCAACATCTGGCAGCA
Organism: Todiramphus chloris collaris; assembly: GCA_025345505.1. Lineage (NCBI taxonomy): Eukaryota > Metazoa > Chordata > Aves > Coraciiformes > Alcedinidae > Todiramphus > Todiramphus chloris. The sequence goes on from JANVCC010000057.1 coordinate 10,880,872, forward strand.
GGAAAGAAACTCCTAGAGGCTGACGAGACAATTATTTGGTGAAACAGGAAGAACACGCACATGCATATAGAGTAGGGGAAAGAGTGAGCACATGCAGGTAGCTGGTCTGGTTTTGAGTTTTGCTCATTTCCAGGGCATGTTTGTTGGCCTGTTTGTCTGTGGTTAGAAGTCTTCTGCTGAGAACTCTGCAAGACAGACCTTTTTTACCACACATTTCAGATGTACACGCTTTCTTGTTTGCACATGCTTCCCCCCTCGCACCCTTGAAGCTCACATCATCCCATCACAACACACACATCCCCCCTCAGTGTCTTGTGTTTCCAACAATCCAGTTGTTTTGACTGTTCTCCTTCAATGCCCTCTGTGGCTGTAAACGTGTTCCCATGACCTGGCGGTGCCAAGACAGCTGGTGCACAGCGGCACGCTACCGCACACCCCGTCATCTTGTCCCTTCACCTTCTCCATCTTCCTCAGCATATCTGACTGTCATCTCTGAAAACACAGTTGGACAATGTGCTACGTTTTAGCTAAACCAGGTCCCAGCTCGTAACGTTTCTATGGACACCAGAAATACCAAAACAACCTCTGTGTATGTTTTGTGTCCGAAATGCAGCCTGATCTTCCATGGAGGGTAAATAGGCAGCTAAATTAGAACAAGGCAAAGGTAACAGGTTGTGTAATACCAGGAACACTGCCAGATCAGCAGGTCCTGAATGACAGGACAGCTTTAAGAGAGAAGTCAGCAATCTATGGCACACAGGCAGATTTACCTCGTCAGTGCTGGGATCTACAGCGACTTCAGGGAGGCCCCTTTCAGCTCCTGGGCTCCCTGAGCAACGCAAGGTAAGAAGCCACTGTGGCATCCCAGGCCTTTAAGCTGTATGCAGCAACTGTTTGGAGCACAGAATTCTCTACCATGTTCTGGCACTTCAGTTGCTCATGTGTTTTTACTGAAGATACTCACTAGGAAAACACTTTCACAACTACTCCCGTGGCCAAAGTTGTGTCTTACTAAGTTACAATATAGACTACAAGGAAACAATTCTAAGGACTCTGAAAAAAAACATTTAGCCAAGCTAGTCCATTTATTCAGCCTCTATCAACTAGGTTTTGATTAACAGGGAAAAAAAAAAAAAGAATACACTGAGCAATATACAAAATGAATATTGAAAATAACACAAAGTTCCCTTCACATGGGTAAAGTTTTCTAGGGACAAAGGTTAGAAGAGATAAAATGGATATGGAAGAACACACCTGAGGTTTCTTAGAAAAGTTTTCCTAGAGAAACAAATTATCTTAAAAGAAACAATATTCATACAGCACTACATTTAGAAACTGAAACATATGCCAAAGGAAAAACCGTAAGGGAGAAAAGGTTTATATTTACATACAGGGCAAACAATACAAAGCATTAGCTGGACGTTCACTTTACATTTAAAGTTTATACCATTAGTGTAGGTGAGCTACTGGACGGGAGAGCTGAGTTTTTCACATTATAGTACTGCAGGGCTCTCAGTGGGCTGCTGGACTGCAGACACCTCAGTTCTACCATCAGTACAGCAGCTGCCCAACAGCACTGCTTTTGACAGATACCATTTTAATAGTACACATTTCCTTCACTTAGATAAATGGACAGAGTTTTGCTCTTAGCCTCTCCATTCTTGTTGGAAGAAGACCTACCATCTCCCTACTGAGTTCTAGTTCAGTTTCAATGGCATGGACAGCATCTGGGTACTTCTCACAATAGTCTACCAGAAATGTGTAATACTCCAAAGATGTCTGCATATTTTCCAGTTGCTTTTTGCTATCTGAAGTAATAAGCTTACCATATAGTCGTGCAATATGAAATTTAGCCACCATGGCAGGGCGAAGAACGTCTTCCTCGAGCTGTTCTGGAAACACCTTATCTGGGTTCCTCAAAGAATCTAAGAAGAGTTCATAATATTTGATTGCTAACTGAGCCAGAGAATTAATTTTTTTAATTGTGTGTGAGTCTAGCTCCTCTAACCTGTTACCAATAGCTACCTTTAAATCCATCATCTCATAATAGGTGTCAGCTAGTTCAAACTGAAGCTGCCTACTGATCAGCAGATAGTACTGAGGGTTCAAGTCTGCACATATAGGCTCCAGCATGTCTATTCTACGCTTGTGCATTTTGCAGCGCCTCTCATAGTCTTCCTCAAAGAAAGCAAGTACCTTAAACAAAGCACTGTGATCCTGAACAATTTCAATGTGGTCAGTAACATAACCATCGACCTGAAAGAACTCTTTTGCTTCCTGAACATAGTTCTGACCAACTAGGAAGATTTCTCTGGCTTCTTGGAAATCTAAAGGATATACGCTGCTCACTTTCTCTTCCATGGCTAAGACAGAGTCACATATATCACTCGTTCCAAAAAGGACAACTTTTTTCCTGCCCTTCTCTTTTTCATCCTCTTCTTTTTTCCTTTGGGCTTTGAGTTCTGATTGCCTGTCTGGATCCAGCTCCCCTATGTTATCCTGAAATGACAAAGCATAGTAATTAAAAATGGACATGGCTTACGAAGAGAGACTTACGCCGAATCATTTTATTTATGAGCTACCTCTGAAACACAAACTAGTTAGCAAGACAGAAGAGAAGATACACTGGCACATTAGACCTTATGTTCACCAAAAATCATAAAAATTAGTCTTGATTTTGTAAAATCGTAAGACTAAGGTAATTTAGACTCCCTACCCTATGTGACAATATAGCCAAAACAATAAATGTAAAGCACGAAGGCCCTGCTCCTGCAAAGCATTACAGCAAATGCTGAGTTTTAAACATTCAAATGAGCACTTGTCTGAAATGAACACTTGACTGAATCAAATTCTTAAATGAATGAGAACACCAGCACACAGAACTGTTGCGTATTAAGATGTTCTTACAAGCAGTTAAATAGGAAGTAATCTGCCAAATAAAGCTGCAAGAAAATGCAGCAGGCAACGGAAATGTGTGAAGCTTCTGTACAAGCTGCACTGATCACACTACAGAGTTTATCTCCTATCCGTGCTTTTCAAAGTGCTGCATTAAGGTCAGTGAATCACTGCTACACTGCAAGCATTTACTGTATTATTCATTGGGCAATTGTTTATCACTTGCTACCAACTATGAACTGAGTGCTGTTACAAACAGACTTTGGTTTTAAACAATGACAGCTAAAGAACAGATTTTCTGTTACCTCAAGTAACTTCCGAGCACTTTGCAGGAGATTCAGGCAATATTTAATCCAGCATCTTGCAATTTCAGCTTTTCTCTGTCGAAGATCCTGTTGGTCTTGCTCTGTTTCATCTATGGAATAGACATAACACTTAAAAAAACTTAAAAGAACTTAAGCACTCCAGCAAGAACCTGAAGTGTTACATGCAAAGAACATGTTACTTGTATTTACTTAATTTTTCCTCATTGTTAGACAGAAACACGTTGTCTACGCTAGTTTATATAATAATTCTGTAAACTGCCATTCTGGTAGAAACCCATATAGATTATCATGGATTTGTTATGCATGAATTCTTAAAAAAAAAATAAAATAAAAAAAAGAGATCATAATGTATGTTTGAAAAGACCTTTATCTTGAAGGTGTATTACTGAGAAAAGTTTTCATGTCTGTTTGTAACAAGAGAAAGAAATTAGCATAATTCGTTTGTGGCGATTCAGCTGCCTGCCCAGTAATTGTTTCTGATGATTAGGCCATTTGTACTGCAATGGGTCCCAGACCTGCTAACAAAAATGGGAACTGCCTTTGGTTAATCTACCTAGTACTGACGTGAGATTTATTATCATTGCCACTTCTGTCTTCCTCTCCCCACAGCCTCCCCACTATCATAAGCAGCAGCACAGCTGATGTCTAAAGATAAGGTTTTCAGAAAACGAAGAGATTTCAAAGAGGATTCATTTCCCAGTCTCTAGGCAGCAAGTAACCCAAATAACAAGGGGACACTGTCGTTCCTGTTCACCAAACAAAAAGCCACATTCAGACTCAGATTCACTGTGCTCATTATCTTCCACATTAGATCTAATCAAGTTGTTCTTATTAAGGAAATAGGAATTGTTGCTAATCTAAGAAAAGGCACATTTACTAAATAGCTGTGCTTGTTTATATTCTGACTACGCGATCAAATTAATATGCTTGAAAGTGGCCAATGCTGTGGATTAGTTTTTCTGTAAGTTAGAACTCCCTGCATGATGATCTTCAAGTGCACAGTCCAGCTCTCTGTAAGTGAAAAGGTAGGGAAAATAGAATAAACATTTACTCTACTGAAATAAAACCAAATATCACTGCTCCTATTTGGTGCAGTAGGAAGCCAAGAGAGAAGTTAGTTGATGTGACCAAAAAAAAAAAAATGACACAAAAGTACAATTATAAACAAGACTTTTTCCTCCCACTCTCTACCACTTGCACCTGAATTTGAGACCATAACTGACTGTATGTTTCTACACACCTACTGAAATTATAATTTCATTTTTTGGCTTAAGTATGGTATTAATGAACTTGACAACTGTGCAGTCAGGTAGTTACAGAAGCCCACAAAACTAACTCTGACCCACTTAATCTTTCATAATACACTGTTTTCAAACAGCCTAACAGACTAGCATAATCTGACTCTTGACAGCCCTGTTTCCCTGAAACTAAGAAACTTTTGGAGATCATCCTCCCAGTACTTAAATTGTAAGAAAGGCAACTACGTAGAGTTCCGTATTTCTGAGCTGACAGTAATACTAAAAGCAATTAATGTACTGTCACTGAAGTTCAATTAAATAAAACTCAGTTGTGTCTATTCACTTTTTATTTTAACCTGAGATAGCAACATGGGTGGATTAAAGAGTACATTAGACTAAGACTAAAACAAAGGACTTCTGCTGACTAGTGACGCTATCACGTAATCACAGATCCTTAAAACTGTGGTCAGTTCTCTTTTATTGACAAGTTTCTTTTATTTATCTTCATGCTGACCTGCAGAGTTGTTCCTTTGCATTAATACCTAAAACAAGGAGAGCAGCTACAAATCCAAAAATAGCTGTCAACGAGGCTGCAGTATCCAGCAACAGAAGACAATACAAGTACCTTTGGGATTTGAGGTTTTTAAGAGCTGCAGTTCCCCTCTCTCTTTTAAAGCTATTCCCAGGAAGCATCTGATTTGGTTCGTTGAGTAACTGCCATCTGATCACTGAGAGGCAAAGGTAAGCACATGCAGAAGGACAAATGGACAAACAGAGACACTGCTGCTATGGAAATTAATACTGTTTTAAGTTTCAGTTTTATTCTGGTACACTGTTTCTGAAACACCAGCAACGAGCACGTGAGTTTTTCCTCACACCCAGTCTTAAGCTGTAGTAGCAGCAGCTCTTTGGAAACATTCCCCTTTATTGTTAATTAAAAAGACTTCAGAAAATGAACATTGGGATAAGTTTTGCATTGTGAGACTCCACTTAATGTTACGAGTATCGATGATGCTTAATTCACAGTACTATATTGAAAGTTTTTAATGCACTTACTGTCTTCAGCAGATGGCACCTGTCCAGCTTGGCTAAAGATGACACTGGCTGCTGCTAAACAGTGTCGGGACTCCATAAAGCATTGCTGACAGAGACAGAAATGGGAGCATTTATCACTGGTATAAGCAGCCCAAGCACCACTTTCAGCTTGGCTAAACCCCTCACTTCCAATAGTAAAGGCACATGAACAACAGAAATGCTACAACTGGAAGGCTCTGGAGCATATTTCCCTGAATGCTGGGAGAAGAGACACTATTGTTCCACATCTACCACTGAATACCATCCTCTCTCTACCACAGCCACAACAGCAAGTCTTGCTTTTAATATTAGATACATACATTGTGAACATTTTCACTGCTCTGATCCAAGCTAGTATTGCTTCCTTGCAGTAGAGGAAGTGATGTGTTGTGGTAAGATTGTATCATGGGGTGTTAGTCAGAACGAGTGGGACATACAAGACAACGTTGAGTCAGATTTTGACTCCTTTACTCATATTTGGCAGTGCATTGTTTAATTGTCAACACAGATGTGGAGAAGCAAACATCCCACATATTTCCTTTAATATTCACACAGGCTCAAGTCTTAAGCACATGCTAAGGTACAAAGGACAATAATTTCTAGGAAACACAATGTGAAATACCTTGGCCCTCAGATTTTTTGGTATTAAACTCTTTATTGTAAGAGAACAATATATGGAACAATTTAAAATCAAGTGATTATAACCTTCAAGCTTTATTTACAAACATGGTATCACACCACTGCCAATACTTCATTAACTACAGAACTTTTCTTATGTCTACACCCTCGCTTACGTTTCCCATTGCCATCACTACACCCCAGGAAAGCTGCTATCTCCTCTTCACAAAAAGCTAACAGATATTTCATGTCAGAAGGCAAATCATGGTTGTACAGGAGCACATTTTTAATTTGACATGGAGCCCTGTCTCACACAGCTGTTGAAATGATTGGTTTACTTCATAGTTACATTTATGATGTAATTACATCAGAAAAACATGAAGTATATTACCTTGGAGAGATAGTACTGTGACAAAGTAGCAGCATTGAGTGCCCATTCCACTGGGTAGTAGCCACAATACTCCAGCTGACGTTTAAGAGTCGTATGGCAATACTGAGCAGCCTTCTCTATCATCTCCAGGTGCTGGTAGACTTGTGCCAGATAATACAGAGTATGTGTATAGGCTTTTTCAAATCTGGAAAAAAGCAACAGTCTCTTTAGATTTATTCCTTTGTTTTATCCCTAAATACATGCTCATAAACAAATAAATAAATAGAGACTTAACAAAAAATAAAATAAAAATAGGGAATAATAACCTAAGGTATGCTGCTACACACTCACCTTTTGGATCTTTCTTGGTCTGTGAGCTTTTCTTCTTCTGCCATGAAGTGTTCACTGGGATCCAGTGGAGGATTTCCATCCTGCAAGGGTACACGATACATCCAATAAACTACATTTCTCTTTATAACATAGTGCTCCCTCTTCTGGATGCAGATGATTTGCCATTTTTCAATCCCAAATTCAACAAAACTTCACAGAACATATCTACTTATCTCAACGTCACAACTCTGGAGCAATTCCACAAAACTCAGATTTAGAGGATGAAAGTCACAATTCCACGTGGAATTACAAGGGTTTCACTTTGGTTCTGCTTACGTACTGGAATGTAATTCATGCTGTCTGCACCAGAAATACTCAGCCTGGATTCTACAGGACTATAACTGGATGTCTTCATTTTGTACAATAACATAACAGTTCTTAAACCACCAATTTAATATGAAATGTGACTTCAAGTGTGAGATATTCCTTTGCCCAGCTACACTAATCAGTAACATCCTGCAGGAAGTACTGCACAGAACACCACATGCAGAGTGCTCAGCAGACCTGCTGTAAAGACTTACCCCTGCAAAGCAACAACCTTTATTCACAAGCTGGGAAGACTATTCACTCAAACACGCAAATGAGATAACAGGCAATGTCTTTGGAGGATGAAGCCCCTAAACCTTGATAGAGGGCACGAGCTGTATTCAAGTTATTAATAAACTATTTCATTTAGAAGTGCTTTATGGGCTTTAAAACCATGAGTTCTGTCAGATTCTTTATACAGACAACTATACATTTTTCAGCATCGCTCTGTTCCCCCTTGCCTTAAAACAACCATCAATAGAGTCAGTGTAACTGGCAGGCTCAACAGACCAACACTGCTCCTGGCAAAGTTTTATTAGTCTGTGCATATCTCATTTCCTTTGTAATTGTGAATAACTTAACAGTTCAAGTGAAGGTGTCTTTCTAGAGGTGGTTTTTTTTTTTTCCATGAGACAGTGCATCCTGAAGGACGTTCAGCACATCTGCTAGTGACACAGCCCAGTTTAGTATGCAACTTTCCTAACCCCATTTATTTTTCAGCCCTGAAAAAAAGTAAGGCAACAAATAAATATCAGTCCAGATAAACATTTTTCTTAACATAATGTAGACTCAGGTAGGAACAGGAGCAAGGGTAAAGAATGTATTCACTTCACAGGAAAGAAAACATGTTAGTACTTCTCATTAAAAAAAAATCCTGAGTGGATTTGTTTGTTTGCTTTCAAGGGAAACTTCTGATTCATCTTCAAAGATGAACAAATGGGTCTGAAACAGACAGTGACAAACAAATAGAAGTGCGTTTAACCTGCCAGGGAGATGTAGGTTTTTTAATATAATCTTTTAATCTTCAGGGGTTTCTTCTGTTTATACCTCATTAGTTTTTAACATGTGAATTTACAAGCCTCCATGTTGATTTCTTTAGATACAAAGGCTTACAACCTTACAAAGGCTCTCAAACTTTCTAATAAGATATATTCTGGCAAGACTTAGAGCTATTCCTGCAAAGAACACAACTGAAATGACACAGTGAGAAAGACCTTTGCCTCCTTCCTGTATTTACAGATTTATCCTCCGATGTCAAGCCTTAGGCCTTGCATTATCCCTAGGAACAGCTCTGCAGTTCTCCTCTCCAAGTGGGCTTTACTAGTCCAAGCTCCTGCCCATGAAGTTTAGCACCCTCAGATTTTCACTGTTGTGCATTTAACAGCTTTCCTAGTAGCAAAAACGTTGTTATAATAGGTAATTTTGGGGGTGTGTGTGTAAAATATATGTAAACTCAGAAAGATTCAGGAGTAGACAGTAAAAGGATTTTTTTTATCTCTATCTAAAGAATTTTATTCTTGCTGTTGCCTTGGTTTCGCTCTAGTTGCTTTACAGGATGAAAACCAACCCAAATCCAATCTGTAAGTTAACAAGACCCAGTTAGTAAACAACTAAATCCACCAGTTCAGGAAAACACCTCAATCACGAAAGGTTTACCACAGATTCCCAGAAAGGAAGGCTTCCCAATAGCCCAAAAATGGGGAATGTTAAGAAAAGTATATTCACATTTTCATAATTTGTGAACGATGAATGTTGACATGGCTGTATAAATCCTGAAGAGCAAACACCACTGCAAGGAACTCAAGTGCTCTTTGTAAACCATACAGCATTTAGACAAGCTCCTCCATGCCCCGGGGTTTTGGGGTTGGTTGGGTTTTTTGTTAATTCTTTGTAGATGATGTCAAAGAGAAAAAGAGAGAGAGAGGAGAAGAGAGAGGAGAAGAGAGAGGAGAAGAGAGAGGAG